>CM065747.1:2809916-2814916 GCA_033310375.1 Conus canariensis
ATGCAAAAGTCAATCCGAATGTTTAATCAGTTGAGGCGAAAGGCCCTAATCAAATATGGACAAATACAAAAAACATATTAACAACACATAATGCAGCTGATAACAGTCAGTAATATCTACATCAAAGAAAACGATTATCATGTATACAAACAACTGACACAGTCAAGGATACATGAGGTAGGCATGCCAAGACTATGCGATATCTAGTGGTTTCTGAGCCTTATAACATGTTGTCAAGTGACGTAGCCTCACAGCAAGGCATGCGACGCTCCATCACATGTAGTCTAGTGATATGAATCATTTCCCCCATGCCACAACTAAAAAGGAAGAATATTCATATGGCTTGACTAGTGTAGCGGGCGTCCCCAATAATTGTGAGGATTACTCATTAAAATAAACAAGGGTGGTCATTGGGTGAAAGAGACCACTGAAAGATAGTTTAATAAGGGCTGGTAAGGTGCTGGTCATGTGTTTCTAACACTGAGTATGCGCTCACTAGGAGGAGGGAGGAAAGAATCAGCTTTAGCCCAGGAGATGGCCTAGAGAGTCGAACCTGCCAGGACGTTGGTCAAGGGGTCCTCACCGCTGACCAGTCATTACCAGGTGAACTATAGATAGTTGGGGAAAGGTACAGGGGAAAACCTTAAGAAAAGAGAAAGAAAGAATTCATATGTTAAATTGGGAAGCAGGTTACTTACACGAACCTTATTCGTGTTTCAGCCCTTCACCCTTCACTCTTCACCCCGTCAGGTATTCCTCCTCTGAGACGGGTGGTTAACGATGGCCATGGTGTGGGGAACACACCGGTAGCACAGCCCCAGCAATTAAAGACTCCGGGTAGAGGAGTCGGATCTCATCATTTCCCCAGTGACTGTTCAGGGGGCAAGTGCTTTTTCGGATGCAGGCAGGGCATCACGATGGTTTGGGGCGAGTGCTTACTCTGATGCAGGTATGGCATCATGATCGGATGAATCGTTTATTCTCCTGGTCTGGATCTTGGGCCAATGTTGTATAAAAGGCCATGACATTATATTCTTGGAGGATGTGTGTATTCTTTCTCCGGCAAGGAGGAATCTTGTAGGAATTTATTGATATCAATTCGTGACTTGATTTATCTCTCAGTGTGAAGAGAAAGAGAGAAACGTGTATAGAATTTGTTTGATAAATACGGGAGTATGTTGAACGTTGTCTGGATTGTTCAATTCATTTGATAAAGTGTTTTCCCCAGAGGAGAGGGGGAGAAGAAAAAACATTCTGTAGTGCGCCTGTAGTGGTTGACCGGAGGGAATGCGTGTGCGTATGGAGTAAATGCTGTCATGAATGCATGTGTGTATGGAGTAAATGCTGTCATGAATGCGTGTGTGCAAGAGTGACAGTGTGGCACATGTGATGCTTGATCTGTTAGAAAATTGTCATTTCTTCATGACAAGAGCAAAATCAATATAAAATAACAGAGTTATAAACAAGAAGATGAACTGCGTCTTCTTTAGCCAAAAGACACAATTGGCAAACCAACTCATTTTCCCTCTCGAGACTATATAAAATTGTAAAAAAAGCATGTTCATTTATCCATTCCTGTAGTGTTAGGAGTTATAGCAGAACTATAGAATTTACGATTTATACAGTGAAATGCTTGTAATTATTCAAATCATTCACGTCACCCTCAATAAACAGTGGCAAAACTAGATTTATTCCAACTTTTCAGGAAAAACTCCTTCATCAATCAAGCAATTGTATGACATACCATTCTAGTGGAAGCATCTCATCTGTCAGAGTCCACGTCTCACAGGCATAGAGAACTATGGCAATGATATTGGAACTGACTGTCATGTGTTTGTCATTCCAGATGGCAAATGGGTCATTGTCTGGCTAGTGCTACTGTCGTTTGTGGAACTCTGAAGAGCACTTCAGGTTTTGATCCCTCATGTAAAACAAGTGTCCCAAGGTACTTGAAGTTCTGAACTGTCACTAGATTTTCTCCCATGATGGCGATGTTAGCGCTGATGCCGTTGGTGTTGTTGGTCATAAGTTTTGTCTTTTCGGCACTGATCTCCATGCAAAATGTAGCAGAACATTTGTCAAGGCGCTCAGCTAGGCTGGCTAGTTCCTGCTCTTCTCCTGCTAACCCGGCGATGTCATCAGCACAACGTAGCTTTGTTACAGTCCTGCCCCCAATGCTTATTGAGACTTGATGTCCCTTAAGTGCCTCAAACATAATTATCTCCAGGTAAATGTTGAAAAGAGTGGGTGAGAGTAAACAGACCGTTTAACAGCTGACTCTATAAAGAAATGTTAGTCTTTGAAATGCGTGTGGCTCAGAAATCTTAACAGAAAGAGATGGTTTTAAAAAAGCAAACGATAGAACAAAATGTACAAAATCTGAGTCACCGATTTTGAAAGTAATATCACGTATGTCCCAACGAAGAAAAGAAGAACTAGCTATAAGTATATACAACTATTCTGACTTAAAAGAAAACAGCCATTCTTCATCCGGCATGGTTCGTTATATTCCTCCCTTCGTGACACTCATTCACGTAGCTACGAACAGTTTCAATGGACAGTTTATCTACTTACACCCACATGAACACCACTATAATTGTGCCATTCGTAGTAACGTTACTTACACCCACATGAACACCACTCTCATTGTGCCATTCGTAGTAACGTTACTTACACCCACATGAACACAACTATCATTGTGCCATTCGTAGTAACGTTACTTACACCCACATGAACACCACTCTCATTGTGCCATTCGTAGTAACGTTACTTACACCCACATGAACACCACTATCATTGTGCCATTCGTAGTAACGTTACTTACACCCACATGAACACCACTATCATTGTGCCATTCGTAGTAACGTTATTTACACCCACATGAACACCACTATCATTGTGCCATTCGTAGTAACGTTACTTACACCCACATGAACACCACTCTCATTGTGCCATTCGTAGTAACGTTACTTACACCCACATGAACACCACTATCATTGTGCCATTCGTAGTAACGTTACTTACACCCACATGAACACCACTATCATTGTGCCATTCGTAATAACGTTAATTACACCCACATGAACACCACCATCATTCGTCATAACGTTTGTAACAGTCCACACCACCCGCTCCCTCACCATCACCCTTCACACACATACCCGTCCTTTCATCCACCCCCACCTCCACCCCTCACCTGACACAGGAAACGGCTGACTGAGATGTGTGGTAACACAATGGGAAGAACAGAAATGCTCCACATCGGTATTACCAGGTAAAGTGTTCTTGTGAAAACGTACAGAGATTTTTTTCTGTTCCATCTTCTGTGCCACTTCAGTGGCATTGCACCCTGCTCATTCCCCGCCCCCGTCCACATCCACAGCCCAGCCCGTCCCGCCACAATCCCAGCACCAGCGATCCACAGGGAGCAGTCAATGTCAAGTCATCAGAGGCAACCAACCGGAGGAGACACTGCACTGCTGCCGAGTCACTTCGGTGGTGTTCAGTGGTGCCGGATCTGATCCAACATATACAGGACACCACCCATCAAGCCCCCTACTGACGACATAATTGTTTAGTCGCGGAGCCGCGTGAGTGAGCTCTTCCTCCGGAGGGCGCCACCACATCCGTCCAACGACAGACCCCATGAATTTGCCGATACTGATGACCCCGACGGAATCAAGTCAAGGCCATAGACATGGAGAGGACAAAAAAACGAAAACAAAAACAAACAAACAAAAAAACAGGTTACCATGAGAGTAGGGCATGAAAGGCCACAGAATTTAAGACTTTTTTCATGCTGATCGATGACAATGAGGATGATGAAGATGATGCTACGGATTTCCATTCCAGTCTGAGACTGCATGACAGGGCTGTAGTCTACGCTTACTTTCATAATATATCCCGGCTGTCAACCAAACCCGAGAGATACAAACACCTGGAGTGTTAGTCCGGAAATATGAGCAACAAGTTCAATGACGCATCCATTTAGAGGATGAAACTCGACTAAGTTGTCCCAGTCTTCCCAGCTGAGCCCGTAGCAAACTCAACTCTAGGTAGGAGCCTGTCGGGGCAGAAAAATCCCACATGACTCTGATGAGAATCGAACCCACGACCTCCCAGCCGGGATGTACGCAATGCCAAAAAAAAAACGTACAGAGATGTCATCTTTATCATTCAAAGTTGTTGTTGTTTTTTTTTTTCAGAACACAATCTATTTTTATCTGGACCATTTCCAGTCACATGAGCATTCCACACATCGATCCTCAGAGCTGTGTTAGAGTTCGACGTTGCTTTTCGTGCTCTTTTCACACAACCCCGCTGAACACATGACAAGCCCCCCCCCCCCCCCCCCCCCCTCCCCTCCCCTCCTTTCCCTCTTCCGATTTCCCATTGCCAGAAGACGTCATGGCCATACAGTTCACACACAAGACAGTCCTCCCCCTCCCCCCCCCCCCCCCCCCCCCCCCCCCCCCGACAGATTTCCCATTGCCAACTGACGTCATGGCCACACAGTTCACACACATGACAGCCCCCCCCCCCCCCACCCCCCCCCACCCCCACCACCACGGATTTCCCATTGCCAACTGACGTCATGGCCACACAGTTCACACACATGACAGCACCCACCCACCCCCACCCCCCTCCCAAACACCACCACCACCACGGATTTCCCATTACCAGCTGACGTCGTGGCCACACAATTCCCACACACGACAGCTCCTCCCCCCCCCCCCCCCCCCTCACACACACACCACGGATTTTTCCATTACCAGCTGACGTCATGGCCACTCAGTTCACGCATTCAGCCAACCTTAACGCACGCGAATCTGAATCGGACAAGCAATGTACAGACGGTGAACATTTTTTTTTTAATGCCATTTGATTTAGGGTGCTGTGACCTAGTTTATTGTTCATAGTAACAGCAATGGAAAATGTGGACCTAGTTTATTGTTCATAGTAACAGCAATGGAAAATGTGGACCTAGTTTATTGTTCATA
>CM065747.1:2819916-2827416 GCA_033310375.1 Conus canariensis
ATCTGTGCCCCATGAGATGATACAGTTGGCTCTTGAGATGTACCATGTGCCAAAGAACATCCGCGACATGCTCAAGAAGTACTTCAATGGCTTCTCAATGCGGTTCTCTACCAAGGAGTACACAACAGACTGGATCAACTTGCAAGTGGGTATTGCAATGGGCTGTGCAATTTCCCCAATACTGTTCGTGCTGGCAATGGAACTCATCTTGAAAGCAGCAACAAACAACGCGAGACAAACAGACCTTGGCGATGGATACAAGATGCCTCCTCTCAAGGCCTTCATGGATGACACTACAGTGATTTCATCCAGAGAAGACGAGACACGTCATGTGCTGGAGAGGCTGGACGACATAGTTGCCTCATCCAGAATGAAGTTCAAGCCAAAGAAATCACGGAGTCTCTCACTGAGGAAAGGAAAGGTGGCCGGATCTGTGGTCTTCAGTGTTGCCAACCAGGCCATTCCAACAGTCACAGAAGAACCAGTCAAGAGCCTTGGAAGATGGTATGATGATACGCTGAAAGACACACAAAGAGCAAAAGAAACCAAGCAGATGGCGGAGGAAGGCTTGGAGACTAATGACCAGTGTGGGCTCCCTGGCAAATACAAGGTCTGGTGTCTGCAGTTCATGCTGATACCAAAGCTCCTATGGCCTCTGATGATATACGACATCTGCACCAGCATAGTGGAGGCAATGGAAGCCAAAATCAACAAGTTCACAAGGAAATGGCTTGGTGTCTCACCCTGTTTGACTGACATAGCGCTGTACTGTCGCCAAGCAAAGCTGAAACTACCACTGAAATCCATCCTGGAGGAATACAAAGCAGGGAAGATCAGACTTCAAAGCATGCTGGAGGACTCAGGAGACAAAGTGGTAGAAGCAATCAAGCCCCAGCTGAAGACAGGCAGAAAATGGAAAGTTCAAGAGGCGATGGATTCTGCAAAAGAAAGTCTCAAGATCAGAGAAATAACAGGACACACACAGACCAACAGACAAGGACTGGGGGTGACCAAAACTGAATGGTGGTCAAAGGCCAAAGGAAAAGCCAAAAGAGACATGATGATTCAGGAGATGAGAAAAGAAGAAGACCAAAAAAGACTCCAAAAAGCAGTCCAGCAGAGCCAGCAAGGGCAATGGACAACGTGGGAGAATGCACTCCAAAGAAGTCTCACTTGGAATGACATTTGGCACATGGCCCCTCTCAGGATCAGCTTCATTCTCAGATCTGCATATGACCTTCTGCCCTCAAATGCAAACCTGGTGAAGTGGGGGAAAACACGATCCTGCATGCCCCCTCTGCCATGAAAAACAAACAGTGGAGCATGTCCTAAGCTCATGTAAAGTAGCCCTGGCTCAAGGAAGGTACACATGGAGGCACAACCAAGTGCTCAAAGAGATTGTACAAGTAGTCTGGGCTAGTACCAACACCACAAAAGAGAAAATCAGGACTCCAAAAGCACCCGCAACATTCTTCACGGCAGGAGGCAGCAAATCATGGCCAAGAACAACAGTGCCACTCGAAACAGGCAGGCAGAGTCTGCTGGACGGGGCAGATGACTGGGAGTGCACTGCAGACCTCCCAGAATGGAAGAGTCACCCAGAGATCATCAGCAAGAGTGGCATGAGACCAGACATAGTAGTCCACTCTAAGTCAACCAAGCAGCTGATCATGATCGAGCTCACGGTGCCATATGAGAACAGAATGGAGGCAGCTCAAATCTACAAGACTGAAAAGTATGCTGATCTGGCAAACAGCCTGAGGAGAGAAGGCTATCAGGTCAAAGTCCTCACTGCAGAAATTGGAGCTAGGGGGTTTGTAGGAACGTCTGCATACAGCCTCATGAAACAGCTCTCAGTTGCAGGGAAGGAAAAAACCAGAGCCCTGAAAGCAATGGCAGAAGCGGCAGAGGGGTGTTCAAGCTGGATCTGGTCAAGGAGGAACAAAAGTGAACTTCATAAGGCTTAATTTCCCTACAAATATCAGGTGTCCCTGTGGCTCAGTGGTTAAAGCGCGAGTCATTAAGTGGAAAATGAGCATGTCCAGAGGGTCATGGGTTCGAATCCCAGCCATGGCCCATCCCAAGATGGGAAAAAAAAGGGGCAGCAGAGGGACATCCGGAGTCATGAACCGGCTGTGGCCCAACCCCCCCAGAGTGTCAGGAGATAAGGGCCGAAACACTTGCTTGACGGGGGCTTCTCTTCTGAGGACTCTCTGCTGCCACGCTCTCCACGAGTTTCTTTCTACTGTCTGTCTCTCTCTCACTTTCTCTCTCTCTATATATATATATTATTCTCTCTCTCTCTCGGTCTCTCTCCCTCTCGGCCTCTCTGTCTCTATGTCTGTCTGTCTCGCTCTTTCTCCATCCTTCAACCCCCCCTCCCCCCCCCCCCCCCCCCCCCCCCCCACCTCCTTAACTACTATATTCATATTATTGCCCCGTCCTGTTTATGTATGTGTGGTGTGCGTGTGTTGTGTGTGTGTGTGTGCGTGTGTGTGTGTGCGTGTGTGTGTGTGTGTGTGTGTGTTTGTGTGTGTGCGCGCGCGCGCGCCTGTGTGTGTGTGCGTGCGTGCGTGCGCGTGCGTGTGCGTGTTTGTGTGTATTCTACACAGGCGCTCGTGCTTTTCGGTGTTTGTGAGCATGTGCAAATTGACGTCAGTTCATTACAACAATGTAACAGATTGCTAATGGTTCTCGTGCGCGGTTTCCTTTACTCCCCCCCCCCCCCCCCCTCCTCCATATAACAGGCACGTGGTGGAAGTTTTTCTTTTTCTGCTTCTCCGAACGGAGGGTGCTGTAGTGCTAAATTAACAGACTATATTACATGCAGGTAGGCATCCTTCAGTCTCGGAAGACTATGGAGTTGCGCTCTAGGTGTCTATTCTGGTACAGCGACGGGTGTGGCTGGCCAGTCCGACGCGGGAATGACCGTCAGTATTTCATTGTATTTACCGTCAGTATTTCATTGTGTTTACCGTCAGTATGTCATTGTGTTTACCATCAGTATTTCATTGCATTTACCGTCAGTATTTCATTGTGTTTAACGTCAGTATTTCATTATTTCATTGCATTTACCGTCAGTATTTTATTGCATTTACCGTCAGTATTTCATTGTGTTTACCATTAGTATTTCATTGCATTTACCGTCAGTATTTTATTGCATTTACCGTCAGTATTTCATTGTGTTTACCATCAGTATTTCATTATTTCATTGCATTTACCGGCAGTATTTTATTGTGTTTACCGTCAGTATTTCATTGTGTTTACCATCAGTATCTCATTGTGTTTACCATCAGTATTTCATTGCATTTTCCGTCAGTATGTCATTGTGTTTACCGTCAGTGTTTCATTGTGTTTACTGTCAGAATTTCATTATTTCATTGCATTTACCGTCAGTATGTCATTGTGTTTACCGTCAGTATTTCATTACTTCATTGAGTCTACCGTCAGTATGCCATTGTGTTTACTGTCAGTATTTCATTGTGTTTACCGTCAGTGTTTCATTGTGTTTACTGTCAGTATTTCATTGTGTTTACCGTCAGTATTTCGTTGTGTGACCTGCCCGGCAACAGACGTTTTGGAAATTCTCGCGGCTCTGAATGGTGTTGTCCTCTATGGCCTCATGTGGACTCAACAGATATTTCGAAAAAATAACAAAAAGAAAAAAAAAGAAACAAAGAAAAGAAAAAAAAAAAAGAAAATAGTGTCACGTGACTTTAAATCTAAAAGTAACCACTGGCGCATAACGAACTGCGAGGCTTCTGTCAAAACAAACAAACAAATAAATAAACAAAAAACCATAACAGACGAAATGGCAAGAGTCCACATGATAGCTGAGCAGTCATTGAAGTAGAATTCTTCACTCTTCCTCAGCTTGTTGTTGTTGTTGTTGTTGTTGTTATTTTCATTAACGTCTGAACGTAATATTAGACGGTGGGCGAGAGGGGAAGGGAAGGGAGAGGGAAGGGATAGGGAGAGTGGGAAGGGATAGGGAGAGCGGGAAGGGATAGGGAGAGTGGGAAGGGATAGGGAGAGTGGGAAGGGATAGGGAGAGTGGGAAGGGATAGGAAGAGTGGGAAGGAGAGGGGAAGGGATAGGGAGAGTGGGAAGGAGAGGGGAAGGATAGCGAGAGTGGGAAGGGATAGGGAGAGGGGAAGGGATAGGGAGAGTGGGAAGGGATAGGGAGAGTGGGAAGGGATAGGGAGAGCGGGAAGGGATAGGGAGAGCGGGAAGGGATAGGGAGAGTGGGAAGGGATAGGGAGAGTGGGAATGGATAGGGAGAGTGGGAAGGAGAGGGGAAGGGATAGGGAGAGTGGGAAGGGATAGGGAGAGTGAGAAGGGATAGGAAGAGTGGGAAGGAGAGGGGAAGGGATAGGGAGAGTGGGAAGGGATAGGGAGAGTGGGAAGGAGAGGGGAAGGGATAGGGAGAGTGGGAAGGGATAGGGAGAGTGGGAAGGGATAGGAAGAGTGGGAAGGGATAGGGAGAGCGGGAAGGGATAGGGAGAGCGGGAAGGGATAGGGAGAGTGGGAAGGGATAGGGAGAGTGGGAACGGATAGGGAGAGTGGGAAGGGATAGGAAGAGTGGGAAGGGATAGGGAGAGTGGGAAGGAGAGGGAAGGGATAGGGAGAGTGGGAAGGAGAGGGGAAGGGATAGGGAGAGTGGGAAGGAGAGGGGAAGGGATAGGGAGAGTGGGAAGGAGAGGGGAAGGGATAGGGAGAGTGGGAAGGAGAGGGGAAGGGATAGGGAGAGTGGGAAGGGATAGGGAGAGTGGGAAGGGATAGGGAGAGTGGGAAGGGATAGGGAGAGCGGGAAGGGATAGGGAGAGCGGGAAGGGATAGGGAGAGCGGGAAGGGATAGGGAGAGTGGGAAGGAGAGGGGAAGGGATAGGGAGAGTCGGAAGGGATAGGGAGAGCGGAAGGGATAGGGAGAGTGGGAAGGGATAGGGAGAGTGGGAAGGGGATGGGACTACATGCAAGACTTAAATAAATGTTAGCGAACCGCCAAGCGAAACGTAGACAAACGAGTCACAAGGCAGAACACGACGCGTTTCGACCTCTTAGGTCTTCTTCAGGCAAGATACAAACAAATAGGACAGCGAAAATGAACGAGGAATCACTTCAGAGTTTGATATGAACACACATGTACATGTCGCTACTTGCGTAAGTGTGTGCAAGTGTTAAAAAATCTAATTATAGCATAGGGCAAATGGATAAAAATGGTGGATAATTATCAAACAATAAGTATCAGAGCTATGAACCTATGAAAATCAATTAGAATCTACCAAATATAAAATACCAGTAACGTATTAATCCTTTAACATCGAATTAACAAGTAACACACTAAGAAAGCAACAGCCAACACATGTATTTGCATGTCAATATGAAAAAATATATTTATGTACATACGTGTACGTGCAGAGAGAGAGAGAGAGAGAGAGAGAGAGAGAGAGAGAGAGAGAGAGCGAGAGAGAGAGAGAGCGTGTGTGTGTGTGTGTGTGTGTGTGTGTGTGTGTGTGTGTGTGTGTGTGTGTGTGTGCACGCGTTCGTAGGTGCGCTGGTTGTGTGTGTGTGTGTGTGTGTGTGTGTGTGTGTGTGTGTGTGTGTGTGTGTGTGTGTTTGTGTACTAGGGGTGGTAGGTGTGGACCTCAGAATGCTTTCTCTATGATAGTTTTAGAGTAGTCTTCATATTGAAATTTTGCCTCCACCTTCTCTCTTACTAGCAATGGAAGGAACAACTTTTCGGTACCAGTTGTCGAAACAAACTTTAATGTTTCTCATGACTATTAAAAATACTGAAAAGTGGCTGAGGAATAATTCTCCCTGGGCTTGTGCACTTCATAGTGCAATAATTCTCCCTGGGCTTGTGCACTTCATAGTGCAATAATTCTCCCTGGGCTTGTGCACTTCATAGTGCAATAATTCTCCCTGGGCTTGTGCACTTCATAGTGCTGTGAGCGACAGACAGAATAAGAGATGAGTTCAAACATGAAACATTGTATGAACAACAAAGAACTGACACAACTTAAGTGTACTTTCACACACCAATTCTACTTGAGTGCACAAGAGTCAAATATTTAAATCAATAGAACTTCAGTCAAGTCAGTCTTTATTTGGGCTGACTTTTTCCTACGTTATCTCATCATAAACAGAGAGATGTTTTGAAAACTCGACTTGATGTACAGGGGTTTCTTCAAGACCTCGCTTCTTTTATTGGAGATCTCTCTCTCTCTCTCTCTCTCTCTCCTCTCTGATTGCTGGTGACTGGTCCACCTTCTCGTTAGGCAGGCTAATCATGCTGGCCTACTTGGCCACGTGGTGGCGTGGATTCTTGATGGGCCAGAGGCAGGAAGCCTCTAAACCAGTCTGTACCTAAGGCAGAACCTGGTTTGTAGTGAAGTAACTGGCAGTCTGTACCTAAGGCAGAACCTGGTTTGTAGTGAAGTAACTGGCAGTCTGTACCTAAGGCAGAACCTGGTTTGTAGTGAAGTAACTGGCAGTCTGTAAACCCAGTCTGTACCTAAGGCAGAACCTGGTTTGTAGTGAAGTAACTGGCAGTCTGTAAACCCAGTCTGTACCTAAGGCAGAACCTGGTTTGTAGTGAAGTAACTGGCAGTCTGTACCTAAGGCAGAACCTGGTTTGTAGTGAAGTAACTGGCAGTCTGTAAACCCAGTCTGTACCTAAGGCAGAACCTGGTTTGTAGTGAAGTAACTGGCAGTCTGTAAACCCAGTCTGTACCTAAGGCAGAACCTGGTTTGTAGTGAAGTAACTGGCAGTCTGTACCTAAGGCAGAACCTGGTTTGTAGTGAAGTAACTGGCAGTCTGGCTTGGCGGGTCCTCACACTTGCCGTCTGGTTTTCAGCAACTGTGTGAGACCTCGACCGGCAATTTTTGACTAGCATAACTGTATCTGCCTTACTCTTCAATCTCCACTTTAATTTTTCAGCCGGTTTTGGTGGATATTAATAAGTGGCATGAGGCAGTAAGAAACTGCCGAACAATTAAAGGGAAACCACTCTTCAATTTAGTCACAAGCTCAGCTGAAGTAACCAGATACTGTGATACACTTAGCCCAAAGTACAACTGTTGATTAGAGGCATCTACCACCAATCATTAAGACAACCAACTGTATCCATGAATCAACTTAACAGTTTTCATCCAGTATAGGACTAAATTGATTCTATCAGAACATCGTATTCTGTAATCCTCTTAACAGACAGTACCAAGAACAGGTAAAAAGTTCTACGGTTAAAAGATAATCATAATCATCTTTACAGTTTTTTACCAAGTAGTGGCGAAAATTTAATCTGTTACGATAGAATCCTCATTTATCATTTCGACAGATTTTTACCAAATATTGGCATAAAGCTATACAGTCAAATGCAACCAATGCGTAGTCTAAAGTCTTAGAAACTTTGTCTCAACTTACCATCTTCTATGTTGATAAGAGAAATTTGACACAGGATCTTAGAGAAGAAGAGATGAATGTTCCCCTCTGGTAT
>CM065747.1:2829916-2849916 GCA_033310375.1 Conus canariensis
TTGTTCTTCTTCTTCCGTTTCTTCTTCTTCTTCTTTTTCCTCTTCTTCTTCATCAACAGTTCTTGTTCTTCTTCTTGTTCTTCTTCTTGTTATTATTACCGATATCACTATTAATATCATCATAAAAGAAAACAGCATTCATCCCTCAGAAGACGGAGTATGGCCGCCCATATTGCGGGATGAAGAAGGGTTACACACACACACACACATATCCATCCCCCGATTGGGGTGCCCACAGTAGACAGCATCTTGAGCGCGACGAAGGCGAAGATAATTCAAAACTTAAGTTATTACTATGCAATAACTGCATGGCTAACTGTAATCGTGCAAAGGCAAAAGAATTAACAACCGAGCACGATGTTCATGTAAACGGCATAACACGAAGAAACGCACAGTACACAATAGATAACTTTAAAGATGAGAGCATGGTATACTTATAAATGCAGTGCACCAAGACTATTACAAATAAAGAAATATGGACTACACTATATGTTCTTCATTTTTCTCTCCCTTGCTTACTCAGTCCTAATCCCATTCATCCCGTGACACCCAAAGTAGCCACAATTAAACAAGTCATTCGTCCATGACCACGGAGAGGCTTCCTACAACAAAGCAAACTTTCACACACAACATATATAGTAGTAATTTGATTTTCAAATATACTCAGTTATTTGGTGGTTTCTGATTTCTTAGTTTAAATGATTTGGAGCCAGTGCCACACACATCCTTGAATTTGATAATAATAAAGTAAGTTTGAAAGAATTTGGATGCATGTAATATTTGGCAGGCATATATCTCTCCCGCAATAGTTTATAATTGGGACAAACTAATGTAAAGTGAAGTTCTGTTTCAAGTTCGTTGCTTCTCGAGTATCTGAACCTATGAGGTTTAAGTTGGGAAACACCAAGCCTAAGTCTGGTTAGGTGTTTTCTAAATGCGTGATTTTTTTTATCTCCACTAGATATCCAGGAATACTTTGTAGTTGATGAAATGTGGAATAAAGTTCGTATCTTTCTTTGGATTGTAGCAAAGCGTCTAGATCTTGGAAATGACAGTCATAAAGCCTTTGCTTAATTAATGGATATAAATGATTTTACATTTTCTACTCCTTGATTCTCCCACACAAATCCAAACCCATACCTAAACAATGTAATGCAAACCTTGCTTACCCAATTTGTCTTACCTTGACAGTGCATTGTGTACAGCATTTTGTATGATTCCCTTGGAATACGATATTCCTCCATTTTTGTTAGTCTTAACCAGCGCTTAATAGTTTTAGTAAAAGTTTGTATGTAAAGCGGATATCTGTTAGCTTCATAATATGCAAGTGGATTAGGTGTTTGTATGCTGATATTCAATAAACGTTTTATGGCAAGAAGATGTGCTCTCTCAATAGAGGTGTGATCTGCAGTCAACCCCAAAAATTCCGCACCATATGTCAGAATAGGTTGTACTTGAGTGTCAAATATCTTAAAGAAAATCTTAGGAGAATTTTCTCCCATAGACCAGAGGAATTTAAAGTTACTGAAAACTTTTTTTTTTTTTTTTGCTTTACGAGCCAAATCTTCCAATGAGTAAGAAAATGTCAACCTCGTGGAGAAAAATATTCCCCAATATTTATATTGATTTACCACATCCATTTTTACATTTCCATAAAACCATTTTTCTCTTGCAGCAAGGTAACCCCCTTTCCTAAATACTACTATTTTTTTTATTTTTCATTATTAACTGTAAGACCTAGTCTGTCTGCCGTACTTCTTAAAATATTCAGTTGGTGCTGGAGCCCGATTATAGTGGTAGAAAGGAGGAGAACATCATCAGCAAATAACAAAACCAGAATCTGCATCAAATCAGGTGACAATCTTACCCCATGTCTACCATGTTGTGTTATATCATTTGCAAGCTCATTGATAAAAAAAAAAAGCAAATAAAATAGGACTACAGTTATCGCCTGGTTTTAATCCTCTAGGACACATGAATGTTTCTGTAAGACCACCGTCAGTTCTGACCTAGCTTTAACTATTTCATACATACTTTGAATAGCTTTGAACATTTTCCGCTTGATACCATTTTTGCGGAGTATAAGCCAAAGATGATTTCTGTCTATGAGATCAAAGGCTTTCCTAAAATCAATGAAAGCTGCATCTAATTTTGTTTTGTTAACTGAAAATTGCTTCCGAACTAATGCAAGTAGAGTAAATATGTGATCGACTGTACTGTAATTCTTTCTAAACCCTGCCTGCGTTTCACTTAACAAATTATTGTCCTCTGCCCAAGTTGTCAATCTCTTATTAAGTATGAATGTGTACATTTGGCTGCTGATATTCAACAGCGAAATACCCCTGTAGTTGTCAGGGGAATTAATGTCTCCTTTTTTATGTAATGGTTGTATAATTGATTCTGACCAATTTGGGGGAAATATACCTGAATCCAAAAGTTTGTTGAAGAGCTTAGTCAAGAACAAAATGACCTGAGGAGAAGAGTTTTTATAAAACTCACCGCTGAAGCCATCTGGTCCTGCTGCTTTTCCATTCTGTAGTGCTTTCATGCAATTATATACTTCTAGTTCTGATATTTCTAAATCTAAAGTGGAACAATCTGTTTCACAAAGTCATTAAATACTTTTTCAAAGTGGTCATATCAATCTTCACATGAAATTGTGTAGGTTGTTAATCTATTGTTAATACGTCTTTATATGGTACCCCAAAATGTTTTAGGATCAGTACTATTGCATTCAAGCGTTTCAAGAACATTTTGTTTATCTTCTATCTGTTTACTTTTTATAAATAATTTGTAATCCTTTCTCATAGTGGCGTATTCGCCCCCCCCCCCCCCCCCCCCCCCCCCTAATACGTCTGCATCGTATGTATCCACACATTTATTAAAATTTCTCAGGGACTGACGAAGTGCTGTTCGTTTATCCCTGCATTCCTTATCGAACCAACTACAATTACTTGTTTTCCCCAATACTATCTTTTTCTTCATACACTGCCCAGCATCAGCAATACCTGTTATTTTTTTTTCTACAGCTGCATTGATATCAATGTTAATCAATTCAGCTGCTTGTGTGAAAATTAATAAAATTTCTTTTGATAACAATGGTTGCCTGTATTCATTCTCAAGCTCTTGATTCCAAACATACTTTTCAATAATAGTTTTTTCTAACTTTTCACAGGTTTTTATCGGCTGCTTTTGAACATTAAGGGTTAGTTTCACGGGCATATGTTTGGATTCAATTCTTGAGATAATTTGTAAACATGAAGCATATTCAAAGATAGACCAAGAAATAAGGAAATAATCGATCACACTTGATCCATTGTGAGCAATGTGCCCCATAACGGTCTCCTGGTAACAGACCATTGAATATAACAAGAGAGAATTGTTCACATAACAAAAGTAGACAACGACCGAAGTCGTTTGTTGAAGAGTCCTTCGATTCCCGTTGGTACTCCTTTTCAGGCAGTAAATTTTCGTCATCCTTATCATCATCATCAACATCATATGGCAAAGAAAGCTCTTTTGCGTTTGCATCAGCAGTCTTAGCATTGAAATCACCCATGAGCATAAGGGGACATTCCCCCATCAATTCATAAACATCAAGTATACACTGCTCTAGTAAGTCAATTCCATTCTCGATTTCTGTGTCAACATAATAGATGCTATGGGCAGGAGGAACATGCATACTTATCAATACACATTCGTTTCGTAAATTTGTCAAAAGTTTTGAAATCTTGAGCACGATGCAGCTGTCGTATTCAACTTGAATTTGTTGTACTAAACTAGAATACATTTTCTTTACTAACATGATAGCACCGCCAGAAAGGCGAGCTGTGGTGCTGTCTGATACACTCACGCCTGGGGAGACAAACACATCAAAAGCAGGAAATAAATGAGATGGAAAGCTTGATGAAAATGTTTCTGTAAGCAAAATTTGACAAGAATTGTCTAATGTCAGGCTGATGGATGGTATTTAGTCCTTCTATGTTATATGTTAAAAAGGATACACTGTGACCATGTATGTTCGGTTGTTTGGGCTGGCCATCAGAGGCAGGGTTGATGACATGGGCAGGGTCGTATCCCTAGGTTGTTGGAGGCTGAGCTCCCGATTCCGTTCGGGCCGAGTTAGTTTTGGCATGTGGAAATAACTCTGTGACGTGTTGTTGCCTTCCTTGCTGTTGTGTTGCCTGAGCTTGTTTTGCCTTATTTTTGCTTCTGGTCAACCTACTTTTTGCTGTAGGGGTTTCATTCTCTAGAGAGAAGCTTTGCTGGGCTTGCTCCTGCACGTCTTGCTGGTCTCTGCCTGTGTTGTTTTTGTCCCATAACTCTGTTCTGGAATCAGAAGACTGACTCTCCATAGCATCTACAGCAGTCCACAGGTCAGCAAGCTGTTTGACAGAGGTCTGGCTGCTGTCGTTCCGGACGTCTGTCCAAGGATCAGCAAGCTGTTTAGTGTAAGTTTGGCTGCTGTCTTTCTGGGGTTCCTCTTCTGTTGGCTTGTCTGGGGTTGGTGAAATCTGAAACTTGTGTTGTGCCATTGGTGTACTTTGAAGGTATACTGGACTAGTGGGAATTTTGCATACAGCATATTGCGCTGAGGGGTCCTTGGGTACGGTTGCTACTCTGATATGACTGGTTGTCTGGGATTAATTGCTGGGTAGATTTCCTTCTACACAAGTTTGGTTAGTCCCATCGACTGAGCAGAGCACAGAGGACACCGTGTGGCTGTGTACTTTACTGGGAGTGGGTGTAACCTCTCTGGTTGTTGGCTGTGCGTCAGCAAAGACTGGATGGTTTCTGTCCTCAATACTGTGGGGAGGGCTTGCAGGCAGAGACTCATCACTGTTGTTTGAGGTTGGTACCAGCCTAATGCCCCGTGCATCCACTATTTTCCTGTATCTTGATAGGGAGGTGCTGTTTGACTTTGGATGACTCAGTCTCTCTAACGGTACTGAATCCTGCGTCTGATTATTTGTCTTGGTGGCTTTACAATCTTCTGGTGTAGTGCTGTATTGCACCGGTTTGGATTGATGGCCTCTGGCTTCTTGGTCTTTTTGTTGGAGGGCCTCATGTCTTGTTCCTTTGTCACCAAGGCTTACGTTTCGTCTGGGTTTGCTCAGTAGTGGGAATATGTTCGTATCCCAAGTCCATGGTGGTCTCTCGTCTGCATCTCTTGCAGGCTGTTGTTGATGTTCAAAGGGATCATCCCATGTAGGCCTGTCGGCAGGATCACTGCTTTCCTGTCGACTGCCTACTTTGCTGCCTTCTCTGTTCTGGTGAGCTATGTCACATCTCTGGTTGTGGGCAAGGTTTGTTGCATTTGCCCCTGCAGTGAGACCTCTTTGGTCTCTTCTGTTCTGTCCTTTCTGAGTTCTATTCTTGTAGTACAGACGGCCCTTCCAGACATAGACGTGTCTGCCTGCATCTTTTTCT
Organism: Conus canariensis; assembly: GCA_033310375.1. NCBI lineage: Eukaryota > Metazoa > Mollusca > Gastropoda > Neogastropoda > Conidae > Conus > Conus canariensis. The sequence goes on from CM065747.1 coordinate 2,835,347, forward strand.
GCTTGGATGGCCTGGCTCTGGCGGTTTGTTAGATCAGAGGCGACTCGGATTCCCAGATCGTTTGCCATCTCCCTTCTGCACTCTTTGGCCTGAAGGATGGCCAGTGTGTCCTGCCATCGGAACAGACGTGCAATGATGGGACGTGGATTATTGTGGCCTGAAGGATGGCCAGTGTGTCCTGCCATCGGAACAGACGTGCAATGATGGGACGTGGATTATTGTGGCCTGAAGGATGGCCAGTGTGTCCTGCCATCGGAACAGACGTGCAATGATGGGACGTGGATTATTATGGCTGTCAGTTTTAGGTTCAAGACGGTGCTTACGTTCGACATCGTCAGTTGTCTATGACTTGCAAGGAAAGTACCTGTTCAGTAGTTGCACTACCTTCCGAATGCACTTTGAATTGTCTTCATTGGGGCCTTCAAAGACGTGAAATACCTGATGTTGTTTCGTCTTGAGAAAGATTCTAGTTTATCAATGTAGTCATCTATGTTTTTAGACATCTCCATGAATGAGTCTTTCCACTGGTATAACTCACTGCAGTATTGCCCCGGGAGTTGGCACTGGCTAGTCAACCACTGCACGTCATGCTTCAGTTGTTGATTGTCTCTTTGAATGGCACCACATAGAGACTCCAGTCTCAGCACAGCGTCTGTTGATTTTTTTTTAAATTGTCGGATATCCAGCTAGAGTGAGTAGATTTCTGTGAAGATCTCTTGGGTTGGTGTTGAAGGCTTCAAACCCTGGAATCTGAAAGTACCCAACCCGTGCCTTTTGCCTATACCTGTCTGAAGGGCCAAAGCTGTGACTGTCCTGCGCCTGGTCTTGTTGATGCATCCACCTCCCCGGCCCTGGATTTGATTCCACATCCATACAGAAGAGAAGGTATCATCAACGACCTTCCTGACTGCATCAACTCCAGCTCCAAAAAACTCTTTGCTGATGACTGCCTCCTCTTTCGCAAAATATCTAACACTTCTGACAGCAACCTACTTCAACAAGATCTCTCCTCTCTTGAACAATGGGAATCAACATGGCAGATGAGTTTTAATCCTAGCAAGTGCAATGTCATCCGCATTTCTCCAAATAAAACAAAAGAAATTTTGGAAACCAACTACAAACTCCATGATCAAGTTTTGGAAGCTACATCAAATAGCAAGTATTTAGGCATCAATTTCAGTGATGATTTATCCTGGTCAGACCACATCAAGGCCACAGTCAACAAAGGAAACAGAACTGTTGGTTTCCTTAGGAGAAACTTTAGAGAGTGCACGCCCACAGTCAAAGCAGCCACCTACAAAACCATGGTCAGACCGGTCGTAGAGTATGCATCCACAGTCTGGGAGCCGACCGGCCAAGGAGACATAGCAGCGGTGGAGCAAGTGCAATGCAGAGCAGTTCGCTTTGTCTACAACAACTACACCGACCGGACCCCAGGATGTGTGACAAGCATGTTGGACTCTTTGAAATGGGAACCACTACAACAACGCAGAGCTAACAACCGCCTGCTCATGCTCTATCGCATTGTGAACACCCTTGGATTTTTTTTCCCCACCACTTTCCCCCGCTTCTTTTTTTTTTTTTTTTTTTTTTGCTTTTTGTTCTGAATTTTTTTCTTTTCTTCTTTTTTGTTTACTTTTTTTTTGGCGGTCTCTTTTCTTTTTCCTCTTTTTTGTTACACCACCATCTATCATGCTTACACACAAACGCCTGCTCACGCGCGCGTTCCACACTTTCATTCATGCCCAGTTCCAAATGTTTTTGATTTTTCTATCGTTGGACAATGCTTCTTTCTCATTTAATGTATACTATGGTACAATGATGTCTGGGTTTTTCAGTGCACTAGTGTATGTTGTAATGAGTTCGCTTGCTTTATTCTTTCATTCTCACTTAGTTCACCGCGGGTATGCGATTTATACCTGACGAAGTTGTTGTAGAAAGAGTAAAGTAGCGCATAGCAGAAGGAGCGAAAGCGACCAGGATGGACAGGGGGAATCAAGAAGCAGAGGAGAGAGAGAGAGAGAGAGAGAGAGAGAGAGAGAGAGAGAGAAAAGAAACAGTTCACAGTCTTAGTCTTTTTCAGTCTCCATATTCCCCAAAAGGGTTGCGCCCTTTCACAAACGAAATCGAAAGAGTGGAAGGGTGCACAGAGGAATGGAGAGCGAAAAAATGTGTTAATCTCGCTACTCCCTTCTTTAAAAAAGAAGGGTAAACTAAAGAAGTAGTGAAGATGATACCATGAAAAGAACTACGCTGCAGTGCATCACAGTTACCACACAGCATTTCGTGATAATACTCGAAATGAAACCAACCAGTTGAGAAAGCATGAACGATATCGCGAAAAGGATCGCGCGCGTCCATTCCTGCGTAAATAAATCTAGAAGACGAGAGGGATAAATATTTACCGAGAAACTGTAATCATTGAAAATAAAGTTATCTCAACAGATATTTGTTACGGAGTAGCATATGGGCTTCAAATATTGTATAAATAGATGTCGATGCCTGCGTTTTTTAAAAAATACTTATACACATTTTCCCTATTAATATTATGTGATTAATTTGATTCAGCGTAGCTTTTCTTATGGTCTTGTCGGTGATACCAAACATTACTTTTAAGACATCGATCTTCATATAAACGTCAAGATTAGTTAGAATATAATTCTCAATCTTTCCCCAAAATAACAAGACGGAAGGACATTCGTAGAAAAAATGTTCTATCACGTCGACTATATCTTTACAGTATGAACATTTGTTATCTTCTCTAACTTTCATCTTGAACAACATGATGTTAGTTGGATATATGTTGTGCACAATTTTCCAGTGTAAAAGACGGAGTCTAGTTTCTTTTGTTGCTTGTATGGCAATAGTCCATATCTGTTGAGTGACATCAATGTTAAATAATCTTTTCCAGAAGCTAACCGCACATGGCTGAGTGTACTTATTTTCAATTATTTGTTTTCGAAATCCTCTTATGCTTAACAGGCTTTTACCACAGAATGTGGGAAAGTTGAGGGAATCTCGGTCATGAGCGAGTCGTTGATCAAGGTGAACACGCACAAACCTGCCCACCGCACTGCACACAACATTATACTCCAGCAGGCGACTTGCTGAATTCCCCAGTATACCAACTATTTCATCAAAAGACTTTAGTTCGTTGTTGATGGTTAGCATATCTTCCACGCATAATATATTTCTCTTAATCCATTGTTTAAAAAAGAGAACATTGCCTTGATATTTTATGGTACTGTTATTCCAAATTACCCTAGACGCTGGTACTTGTAAATGATTATTGTTATCTAACCAAGTGCATAGCACCGAGTTCCAAAAATGTGATTTGATAAGTTCCAGTCCTTTAAATTGCTTACTTTTTATGGTTGCATAGAAGCAAATACACTTTTCACCAAATTCTAAGAAATTGTTTCATGCTATACGCCACCACTTATTATTTGTGCCATTATCTGTGTCATCTTTTGAGCTTACCTTGGCTCCCCATTGTAACAAACATGCATTTTGAAATTCTTTTAGATCTATCATCTTAATCCCCCCCCCCCCCCCCCCCCTATCCGTTTCGTGACACAACACTGTTCTTTTTACTTTTTCAAACGCTTTCTTGTTGCAGTCCTTTTTTCTCCATACAAATCTATATAATAATCTATTGATCTCATTAATTACATAATCTGGTACAACTATCGCCTGCATTATGTAAACCCACTGCGAGATTAAAAATGTTTTTACGATACTTACTTTGCCCATAATACTCAAATTTCTTTTCTCCCATGTAGAAATCAACCGTCTGCAATTTTCAATTCTACCCACCCAGTTCTCTTCCAGTTTAGATGCACCTGTGCTGTTACTAAAGTATATACCTAATATCTTTATTTTACTTTTTAATATGAAATCCATAACATTTTGTCTACAATTTATTTTGCTACCTAACCACATTGCTTCCGATTTATTTCTGTTTATTGTCAAACCTGATATGAACGAAAAGCTTTCAAATAACACCCTTGTAGATATAGAGCCATCTAAATTCTTCAGAAGTTCAGATTCTAGAACCCGGGGTGCGAAGAGACTTCACCAGGAACACACTAGACACCCCGTTCTTCATGCCAGTTTTTTTCCCACGGACAATTAAGGAATGGAACAACCTTCCTGCCAGCCTCACTGACTCTCCTTCACTGGAGAGATTCAAGCAAGGCCTAGGTTGTTCTACAAACCATAATCCACCAAGGCAGCATTGTATATAGTTTTAACATAGTTTTAAACTATGTTTTTTTTTATGAGCCAGTGGGTCACCACTAAAACCCCTAAATAGGGAACCAGCTCTAAACCATCACCCATTCATTGGATACTAATGTTCATCGAACCCTATCCAGTACTCGGAAGAAGAAGAAGAAGAAGATCCAGATCATGCATGTCTCAAGGATGATAAGCTGGAGGATCAGCTGAAGCCCCGTTGTTGTGTGGATAGTCACTCTATACTGAGGCCTTCGGTACAATCTCCATCTGGTGGCTGCTTCAAATCCAGTTGCTACAGCTAACATGAGGACAAGGCGTCTAAGTTGGCAAATGCAGTTTGGATCGTGAAAGGCAGACCTTTGATGTTGCTGAACTGCAGGGGTTGACAGCTGACATAGTCGCTGCACTGTAGAGGTTGACAGGTCACAGTGTTATCACAGCCACCAGACAGGCTGGTCGTTCCCTTTATTTGACACACAAAGAGGAGCAGGTAGCACTGTTCTCAGTACTGACATAGGCCCAGTGAGTTTTATTTCGTATCTCAGTGTCCAGTAGTTCCACTTTCTATTACTTCCGCGGCGTGAATAGCGGGCGACAGTCATGTTTCACATGTGTACCAGGCGTCAGTTCATCAGTTCGTCTGCACGGCATCAGCGGGCGATTTCACTGTCAGTTTTAGGGATGGAGAGAGAGAGAGAGAGAGAGAGAGAGAGAGAGAGAGAGACAGGAGCAGACAGACAGACAGACAGAGACACAGACAGACAGACAGACAGACAGAGACAGAGAGAGGGAAGAGGGAGGCGTGAGGGACGGAGGGGAGAGAGAGAGAGAGAGAGTAGGGAGGGAGGAAGGGGGGAGTGGAGAGTGAGTGAGAGAGAGAGAGAGAGAGAGAGTGGGAAGGAAGGAGTACTAATGGGTGATGCATGTGATACCATGATGACTTAATAAGAATACAGAGTAAGCTATGCACAAATTCAGAACTGAATTGCACATGCACTCAAAGTCAAAATGCACCTGGAGAATGCAGCCTGCATAACTTCACACAATTCTATCGTTACGTGAGCACACATCATTTCGTTAAAACTGGAGAAAAAAAAATTCAACTGAAAGACAAACGAATTTGGCGGAGTTCTAAGATCTCAGGAGCAGCAATGATGTCATCACCAAACGAACAAATATGACCAAATGCCAGCCATTAGAGAAATATGACCAACTACCAACTATTAGTAAATATGACCACCTACCAGCTATTAGTAAATATGACCAAATGCCAGCTATTAGTAAATATGACTAACTACCAGCTATTAGTAATTATGACCAACTACCAGCTATTAGTAAATATGACCAACTACCAGCTATTAGTAAATATGACCAACTACCAGCTGTAAATAAACCACCGGCCATTAGAGAAATATGACCAACTACCAGCTATTAGTAAATATGACCAAATGCCAGCTATTAGTAAATATGACTAACTACCAGCTATTAGTAAATATGACCAACTACCAGCTATTAGTAAATATGACCAACTGCCAGCTATTAGTAAATATGACCAACTACCAGCTATTTAGTAAATATGACCAACTACCAGCTATTAGTAAATATGACGGCCATTAGAGAAATATGACGAACTACCAGCCATAAGTAAATATGACCACCTACCAGCCATAAGTAAATATGACCAACTACCGGCTATTAGAGAAATATGACCAACTGTCAGCTATAAGTAAGTATGACCAACTACCAGTCATTAGTAAACATGACCAACTACCTGCCAGTAGTAAATATGACCAGCTACCACCCAGTAGTAAATATGACCAACTACCAACTTTAGAGAATATGACCAACTACCAGCCGTTAGTAAATATCACCAACTACCAGCCGTTAGTAAACATGACCAACTACCAGCCAGTAGTAAATATGACCAACTACCAACCTTAGAGAATATGACCAACTACCAGCTGTTAGTAAATATGACCAAGTACCAGCCATTAGTAAATATAATCAACTGCCAGCTATTAGTAAATGTCACCAACTACCAGCCATTAGTAAATATCACCGATTAACAACCATTGGTAAATATCACCAACTACCAGTCATTATTACTCATGACCAACTACCAACTTTTAGTAAATATGACCAACTACCAGCCATTAGAGAAATATCACGAACTACCAGCTACAAAGAAATATGACCAGCTACCAGCCATTAGTGGAAAGAGATTAGAAAGCATGCTGTTACCATACAGAGCAACATATTTCTCATGGGTGGAAGGTCTCTGATTATTTTTGGAAGACATGTAGATAAGTACACAAGTTATTAAAGTACTGGACGATCATTGAATAAACTGAACATATATACACGGTATATTACTAAGACAGCTTTTACGAACAGTTGTATGGGGACAAAAAATGCGAGCAGAGAGATACGACATAAATAAGGTGGATGATGATCTAACAAAAGCTGCTTAAAGAAAATGTATAGTAACTCTGGAAGGTGAAATAATATCAATAGAAGCCACTGCAGAACGAACTCAAAAGCATGACAGAGAAAAAAAATCCTCGAATTGAGGAAGATATCTGTGACTTACTCTTCTTTCTGGAAACAAAATATGTGTTTGAGGTTTGGTCACTCAACACAGGGTCAGAAAGAAAACTGTTATCCACGAACCCTAGATGAAGAACTCATAATTTGAGGTACAAAAATAAATAAACCCAAAGAATACACTATACATCGTACGTCTTTTACAAACCCAGAGAATACACTACACATTGTATGTCTTTTACAAACCCAAAGAATACACTAAACATCGTATGCCTTTCACAGTACCAAATGTATATGACTGGGGAGTCCAGAGCACGTCGCAAACTCTCTCTATAGGTCGAATTTTCATGTTGTGTTTACTCCCCATAGATCAAAGGTACCACTGGGCTACATGGTTAAGAGCACCATATGGGGAACTTCTAACTGAAAGCAGACCGGGAGTTTGTTTGTTTATTTGTTCGTTTTGGATGGGGATTGGTGAGGAAGTGAAAATACCCAGGAAAACTGTATTGAACATCGGTGTGAATACATTGAGAAAAACCCCACAATAGCGCCAGGAAAGTTTCAAAATCGAAAAAGACATGACCAATCAATAGCAAGGTATAAAGTCAGTACCAGTTAGGACAACGACCGCAAATGTTTCACATACATAGAAGACCTAAAAGGTGAAGTGAGTGTTGTCCTGACAGCTGCACAAGTAAAGCAGAAAAGATCCCAGATCCAATGGAGCAGGATACATTACGTAAGCATGACTTTCCAATACTTCGTGAAGACGTAGCAGCTGCAGTGCAACCGCAGAAACGTGGGAAGGCTGCAAGCATGGACAACATCCCTACAGAAACAGGGCGGACAGACAGTAACCGATACCCTGACAGCCATCTGCAACAAGAGGTGGCACACTAGGAAGTAGCACAGGCTATGGACTCAGTCACTAATCGTCAGCCTTTCAAAGAAAGGAAATCTCCCAAACTGTGACAGCTTCTGCACTATCAGTTTGATCAGCCATGGCAGCAAAACAATGCTCAAGATTATTCTGAATAGGTTACAGCTGGGAGAAGATACTGAAGGACAGGCTGGATTCTACAAAGACAGAAATACCATCGACCAGGTCTTAAACCTGCATATCCTTTGCCAGAAGCATCTCCAATACCAGATAGAGTTTTGCCACGCCTTCAGAGACTTCATGAAGGCGTTTGACATGGTCTGGTAGGAGTCTTTGTGGGCCACGATGAAGATATTTCACATTGAGCAAATTGCGAATCAACAGCATCCAGCGACTGCACTTAACACAAGTAGAGCAGAGATCATACAGGGTACTATTGAAGAGCGAAAACATACTTCAATTGGAGGTCGTCAGGGCTGCCTTCTGTCACCCACACGTTTCAACATTTTCTTTGAACGCACTATTATTAGTGCACTCAAAGATCGTGTCAACATTATCATCACTGGAGGAAGACTAATCACGAACCTTCGATTTGCAGATGACATAGATGGCCTGGCAGGCAGAAAACAAGAACTCGCCAAGCTTTTTCCAAAGTGTGGCTGAATCACCAATAAGAAGTAGATTGGAAATCAACACCAAGAAGACCAAGTCGATGTCCAGATATGGAAATTGATGTAACTTCCTATGGACAGAAGCTAGAAACTGTTCAATAATTCATTTGTCTGGGATCCATTATAAGCGTTGAGGAATCCAAATCAAAACAACAATGACAACATCAGCATTGTACAGACTAAACCCTGTTAGGAAAAATCACAATATCTCCATGACACACAAAATCTGGCTCCAGAGCGCACTAGCGTATTCCAGCTTCATGCGTGCACGCCAGACATGAACCCTCACTGTGGATCTGGAATGAAAAATCTTAACCATGGGAGTGAAAGTGTTACAAAAAAAAAAAGAAATATTGATCATGTTCTCAATGAGTTATTAAATCAAACCATTATGCTGCACATCGCATCATATGCAGATCTGCTGACATTAGTTTAGAAAAGAAAACCTCGCTGGCCTGGCCATGTAAGAAGATCCAATGGCCTCGGTAAAACGACACTTTAGGGAACTGTTGAAGGAGGAAGGCAGAGCGGTAGATCGAAATAAAAATGAATGGCAACGTTGCAGAATGGACAGGAAATCACTTGCAGAGACAAAAGTCTTGGAATAGGACCAACAGAGGTAGAAGAAGCCGGTGAATGGTGCCCCATGAACTCCCCACGACAATGACAGAGAAAAAGAAACAATAACTAGGTCAGCATGTCTAAGCTCTGGAATAACATCATTGCCAAGGTTGATCGACGAAGAGGAAACTGAATTTATACGTATAGAGGACGTTATGTAGGTATTTTTAATGGGTATCCCCCACCCCACCCCCACCCCCAATTTTGCACGAAAGAGATGCTTCTCTATTTTTTCAAAATGAATTTACTTCTGGGTTCTTTAAAAAAAAAAAGAACCTCAGTTAAATCAATCTCCTCGATGCAATAATCGCATTTATTTGTATCTGCTACTTTCATTTTTAAACAAAGATATTTGTGGGACACAAGTTATGATTTCATTTTCCACAGCTGTTCATGTAAACAAAGTTCTTTTAAACCATTCTTGACAAAATCCAAACACTGTCGTTGACCAACAGATTTTTTTCTTTGCCAGACGTCAGGAGCATGTGGTTCTGGAATGATTCTTTCGTTCGGCCGTGATGATCCAAATCTTTATTTCACTAAGTACTCTATGAACCACGTGATGATCCAAATATTTATTTCACTAAGTACTCTATGACACCACGTGATGATCCAAATCTTTATTTCACTAAGTAATCTATGACACCACGTGATGATCCAAATATTTATTTCACTAAGTACTCTATGACACCACGTGATGATCAAAATCTTCATTTCACTAAATACTCTGTGACACCACGTGATGATCAAAATATTTATTTCACGAAGTAATCTATGACACCACGTGATTATCAAAATATTCATTTTACCAAGTACTCTATGACAACCACTTGCAATACATGATTCAGCACCAATGCTTTCGTGACTCATTACACCACACTGGATCCAGAGGACTGTACTCATTACACCACACTGGATCCAGAGGACTGTACTCATTACACCACACTGGATCCAGAGGACTGTACTCATTACACCACACTGGATCCAGAGGACTGTAACCATTACACCACACTGGATCCAGAGGACTGTACTCATTACACCACACTGGATCCCGAGGACTGTACTCATTACACCACACTGGATCCAGAGGACTGTACTCATTACACCACACTGGATCCAGAGGACTGTAACCATTACACCACACTGGATCCAGAGGACTGTACTCATTACACCACACTGGATCCAGAGGACTATACTCATTACACCACACTGGATCCTGAGGACTGTACTCGAAAATGGTTTTTGCTTTAGTTTTGTAACTTACAGTTGGAGTAAACAAGTGGGGTAACTTTTGCTCCCATAAGAAAACCTAACACAGAGTAACTTTTATTCAAGACTGGCACAGCCTTTTAAACTTGAAGAAAGTCAGACAAATACATAGACGAACAATCTAATAGTGGGGGAAAAAAACAAGCGCAGGCCAACAACTCAACTGTCTTCATAGTAATGACTTGGCAAAGATTTGGACTTAAGGAGGGGGGCGGAAGGGGGAGAGGTTGAAGATGGAGAAACTGGGAACATGAAATTAAGAAAATATATTTCTTCGAAATTCAGAAGTCAGTTCTCAAGTGCATGCACTATGTTTTCAACAGATTCAACTCCTTTTCCGACCAAATTTTTAAAGCAGAAAAATAAATAGATAAATGAAAGGACAAAACGTTGCCCTTACATGCTGTTAGATAGTTGTGAAATAGCATTTGATCGTGAAAATTGTTGCTGTTTTCATCCTGCATTTTAACTTCCTCCCTTGATTATCTAAGCAGGTGATCGTGACTTCCCTCCAAAATCATTTTCTATTTTATTCACTTGTTGATGCTGCTTTCATCTAACATTCAACTTGAAGATATTTTCTTCACCAGTAAAGAGCTATTTGGAACCAAGAGCCTAGTTCTCGTTTATTGCACAAAACAAATTTCCAACCAGTTGTTGATAATTTTTTTTCCAAATTCTAGCATGTTAGTTATATTCAGTTCTTCTTTATTATACCACTCTCAGTTGTTTTTCCTTTTCACTTTTTCAAAGATTTGTATGGCTGCTAAATTTCCTCTGCCAGACAAATCCATACAACGATGTGCTTAACTAACGAAGAATTAATTGTGGGATTTGCATAACAAAGGTTAGGCGGTTTACGGAATATTATTTAGGAACAACAATTTTACCACATATACAGAGATCTCTTCCACTCTATTGTTTTATTGAATCGAATTATGAATTCTATTTATTCTGCTTTTTCTGTTATCTTCAATATTTCTGGTTATTTTATCTCTTTCAAAGATAATACCCACGTACATCTAAAGACATCAGTATGTCCTCTCCATTTCTTTTATATATAATATATATATATATATATATATATATATTAATATTGTGATGAGAACACCACAGAATTATGGACTGTGGTGTGTCTCTATTTGACACCAGGAGCACAGACACAATCAGCCGTGTCTCCCTGATGAGTCCGATCCAGCGGACGAAAGGCCTAGGAGCAGGCGATACAATAGGTCTGCCTTCGAGAGGGATTACGATGGTTCCCTCAGGCAGCTAGTGAAGGGTTTCTCATATTTATAATATATTCCCCCATTTTCTTCATCTTCATTTTTTTTTTTTTTTCTCTAAAAGTTCAAATCTTTGCCAAGTCATTACTATAATGACTGAAGAATTGTTAACCTGCACTTGTTTTCCCCCACTACTTAATTGTTCAGCTTTATATATATATATATATATATATTTGTTAAAAAAAATATTTTTAAAATGAAGTGGTAAAATCTACAAGCTTGTTTCTAGCGTTGCTATCTTCAGGATGTCTTTTGGGGCACGCCAACGATCTTTTATGGCGTGCGGGACTTGATTTCAACTCTGTGTGTGCAGGCGGATCTCATTTGCTGCACGTGCGGCCTATGGTTCTTATTGGGGCCTGTTCAGGTGGAATGTGCTAGCAAAGATTTCCACTTGTGCCTGCAATTGTTTACAATTTCTACTTTTGTGTTCAGAGTTGCTAAGTGTGGTTTGCATAATATTAACCATTTTTCTGTGGAGCATAGATTGCATCTTTTTGAAATATTGTTGTATGGTGTTGCTCTTTTTATGATTTTCCATGATATGTTGTAGTCTATTTTTTTATCTTTGAGTCTCCAGATGTATTTGCTCAGCTCTGTTTGATTTTTGTATTTTTCATTTTTGAATGACTGTTTGTGGTTTGCGTATCTGGTTTTGAAAGTGTTTTCAGTAATCCCTACATATGTTTCTTCTTCATTTTCTGATGTTACCGTAGCTTGGTATACAATGTTGCTGTGAAGACATTTATTGCTCAGGGGGCACTGTTCTTTTTTAGTGCAGTTGCAAGATGTCCTTTCGGCACCCTTCTCTTTTATGTTGCTTTTCATTTTGTTAGATGAATCAATCATGTTTTTGAGGTTGGGCATACATGAGTATGACAGTTTAATGGTGTTTTTGTTGAATATTTTGGACAGTTTTGTGTTCTTTTGGGAATGATGTTGCCAAGATTTTAAAGAATTCTTTTCCTACATTTGTTTTTACTTGTCCATCGTATGGTGGGTTGTACCATATGATCTTTCTTTTCCTATTTTTCTTAATTCTGTTCGTGTTGTTGTCTGGACTGTATTGTAGTTTGTAATTGTAACCACTTTTTTGTAATGCTTCTTGATATTCTGTTGCTGCATCATTGAATGCGTTTTCATTGCATGACAGGTTGGATAGTCTCTTGTTTATACCATTGGGTATTGTTTTTAGTATAGATGGTGGGTGGTTGCTTTTGATGTTTACGTAGACTGGTATGTCATTGGGTTTTTTGTATGGTTTGTACACATGGTCATTGAGGTCTAATGTTATGTCTAGGTAATTCACTACTTTTTTGTTTGCTTCTATTGTGATTTTTAAGTTGTGGTTTTTAAAGATTTTACATAATTCTTTTTTCTTGTTTTCATATGTAGGGATTACTGAAAACACTTTCAAAACCAGATACGCAAACCACAAACAGTCATTCAAAAATGAAAAATACAAAAATCAAACAGAGCTGAGCAAATACATCTGGAGACTCAAAGATAAAAAAATAGACTACAACATATCATGGAAAATCATAAAAAGAGCAACACCGATACAACAATATTTCAAAAAGATGCAATCTATGCTCCACAGAAAAATGGTTAATATTATGCAAACCACACTTAGCAACTCTGAACACAAAAGTAGAAATTGTAAACAATTGCAGGCACAAGTGGAAATCTTTGCTAGCACATTCCACCTGAACAGGCCCCAATAAGAACCATAGGCCGCACGTGCAGCAAATGAGATCCGCCTGCACACACAGAGTTGAAATCAAGTCCCGCACGCCATAAAAGATCGTTGGCGTGCCCCAAAAGACATCCTGAAGATAGCAACGCTAGAAACAAGCTTGTAGATTTTACCACTTCATTTTAAAAATATTTTTTTAACAGATGTTGCTCCCCATGGGGTTGAGCACCTTCAGATTTTTTAAGAACTTTTTTTATATTGTTCATAATATATATATATATATATATATATATATATATATATATATATATATATATAATGTGTATGTATATATATACCGTCACATCACCAACTATCTATTGCATTTTAGGCGATCAGCATCATTATTCTTTGGTATTTTAATACCTGAAACTGTTTTGCTTTTTTTACCTTTCATCTCCAAAGTATTTATTGCCATAATAATCGCAAGAGGAGAGAATCGCGATCCTTGACTCATACCACAGTAAACATGAAAGGCCAAGCATGTACCATGCTTGTTACCACTCTGGCAATTGTGGGTTCAAACCAGTGTTCGTGTCTGAAAGTCAGCACCAGCAGCAAATACATTACCAACATGCATAATGAATGTTCTCGAAACAGAGTCGAAGGCCTTAAAGTAATCTCATGCCATTAGGTAACCTGCTTTACCAGTTTGATGTCAATACTTCATTGCATCATCTATTCTTATAATTGTAGCTATATTTCTACTTGTTTATAAACCCCGCTGACACTTTTTGTATTACCCTACGTCACCTCATTACTAAACTTTTGTGAATGTGATAGGTTTCGAGTTGTTTAACTTATCTCTGTCATTATCCTTTTGAAGTAACTCCTTGCCCTTGTGTGAGTGACAGTTCTCTATAGAAAGAACCATTGAACGATTAGGTAACTAAACAACATACTTTACTCCACAAGAATTAATAGAGTTCTGAAAGTACTCCATTGCTCTCTGGAGCGGAACCATCTTTTATGATTCGGAATCGTCAAATCATTCTGTAAGGAATGTACCTTCACATAATGCAGCATCTTCTTCCTTTAAATTTGCCAGGTCTCACTGTCTAACACTCTGTCTCTAGCTGCCCTTACGTCTGTGTCCCTTGTTAAATGAAAAGATACTTGTTCATGTTGTAGTTCTTCCTTCTTCTTCATTAATAATAATGATAATGATAATTCATGACCCTTAATCTTACATCATAAGCCCTAAGCGCTTACAGATACAGAAAAAAATTAAACAAAAATATAACTGAAACCTATAAGAAGATGAAATAGCAAAAAGTACCATACACCTACAAAGAAGGGTGCACACACACACACACACACAC
>CM065747.1:2859916-2912416 GCA_033310375.1 Conus canariensis
GACGTTGCTGGCTTGTCGTAGCTGGTCTCGGAGTACTGTGGCACTGGCTGAACGGTCTCTCAGACAAGCGATAACAATGAACCGATCCTGCTGTCTGGAGGTGCTTCTCGTCCGTCCACGTCCCTGCTGTTCTTCAACACTTCCAGTGTTAAGCCAACGGTCTCTGAGCCTCAGAATGACTGGGTGACTCACTCCAAGCCGTCGACCAATCTCCCTCAAGCCAATACCTTCTTGGTACCATGCTATCGTTCTTCCTCTGTCGGTGTTGCTTAGTCGTTGTCTCGCAGGCATGGTTAAATCTTCCTAAATTTCGCGACTTTTTATACCCGTCAAATGTGCTAACTGATTGCAATTCTGCTCAGAAAAGACCTTGCTTTCACGTGCATCACATTTTTTTTTTCTTGCTGTGTCTGTGTCAAAATCTGGGAGCGACACAAGTTCGATAATTTCTCGGGATTTTTTTGCCTCAGATGCGACGCGGTAGATAACTGCTGACCGATTTTAACATAACAAAAATGCACGAGGAGTAGTATTTGAGAACCGGGTAAGCTTATCCAGCAGAATTTATTCAATTATCAATATTAATTGGTTTATCAGAGCTTTTTAAAAATTGCATACAAAAATTAGGGGTGGTACTTCAATTGTTTTGAGTAGTATATATATATATATATATATATATATATATATATATATATATGTGTGTGTGTGTGTGTGTGTGTGTGTGTGTGTGTGTGTATCTTCTTCTTCTCGAATACTCTACATGGGAACGCCAGCTCCCATGACGAATGCTGCCGTGCGCTGTAGGTCCCCAAGGACACCGTGGAGCTTCCTCTCCACTGATGTTTGCTCCGTCCGTATCTGTTGTCTCAGAACTTCATGCAACGGGCAATCCTGCAGTAGATGTGCTGTTGTCATACTGCCGGTCTGGCATGGGCACTGGTCTGACTGACCGATCCTGAACTTGGTAAAGAGGTGATAGTTCAGGCGGTTGTGGCCTGTCCGCAGCCTGAAGATGGCCACCTGCTCTGACCTTGTTAGTAGGTGGTATGAGTCATGTCTATTAAAACGTGGATGCTCCTGCACCCACTTGCTCTGCTGTCTGGCTTTGATGATTGTCTTGGCTTCCTTGAGGGTTGTGGACCTGTCTTCCTGTTTCTTTGTTGCTCCCTCTTTAGCCAGAGTGTCTGCAACCTCGTTGCCAAGTACGTTGCAGTGGGAAGGGATCCACTGTAGAACGACTGTGCCGGCTCTGCATAGGGAGATAAGGGCAGTGGATAGGTCGTTGAGTTGTCTCTGGCAGTTTGTAGGGCCTGCAAGACAGACAGAGCGTCTGAGAGGAAGACGACGTTGCTGGAGGTATGAGGGCTGTGCTCAATATGAGCTGCTCCTGTTTGTATGGCAACTGCCTCGGCCTTGAAGTTGGTGGAGTAAAGGCTGGTTGAGAGTAAGATCCTTTCTTCTCTCCCTCCTGGATACTTGATG
This sequence comes from Conus canariensis, assembly GCA_033310375.1. Classification (NCBI taxonomy): domain Eukaryota; kingdom Metazoa; phylum Mollusca; class Gastropoda; order Neogastropoda; family Conidae; genus Conus; species Conus canariensis. The sequence goes on from CM065747.1 coordinate 2,861,399, forward strand.
TAGATTCCGGCACCACCGTTCCTCACTGCCTGTTCAGCAGATCCGTCTGTGTATACATGGGTCCAGCTGTCTTGGGGATAGCAGTTGTTGATGCGTTCCTTGGTGTGGGACTTCTTCTCAGCGCTGCTTTACGAGTCTTTTTTGCCAACGCCAGGGACGCTGCACTGTATGAGGGGTCGACTATCCTCCTTCCATGTTCAAGGAACTGGAGACCATCACAGAGTTGGAACCTCTTGAGGACAGACGAGACACGAAGCTGCTTGTCCAGGCGGCAAAGTTCAAAAGACTCCCAGGACACCCAATGAAGGACAGGATGTCACAGCCAACAAAAGGAAGACTGAAAAGTGGAAGTTTCATCCACCAGTCGAGGTTCCTTGAAAGAAAATACGTGGACATCTTGGATCGAATATATATGTATATATATATATATATATATATTCAATTATAACAAACTAATAAATTCCAAGGACAAGTAACCGAGCACCAGAATTGAATATATATCGGTATCTGACCAGGAGTTATATGTTAGTGAGTTTCCTCCCCACTGGAGATTGTCTCCCCCTTGGAGACTATAAGCTTGCTGAAAGCTCATTTTGAGAAGCATTTATTTCATTTTTCCCCATTCACCCACTCAAGCACATACTGTTAGTTAGGCAGAATTATCTACCACTGCAGATATGAATGCTTATCTCCCCCTATTTCTTCAATGTAAAACATAAGAGCAAGCTTTGTCTATAATTGAATATTTCTTGCAGTCATTGCAGCACCAAGCTGCTCTGTAAGTTGCTGGAATGGTGCTCGGTACTTATCCTTGGAATTTATTAGTTTATTGTAATTTAGTCCCTTGCGGATTCATTCCAAGAACTGGCCCTCAGCACTTGTGTCTTAAGAGGTTATCTTTTTATATTTTCTATTTTTCACAAGAAAATGTAGCTTGTTTTGTTCTTTCATGATTTTCTTTTGCTTCTTAGGTGGCACCTTTGGTTGTTTTTTTGAAAACTCAACAAACATACTACGGTACTGCACACCAGCCTTTTTCTGGGATAGCATTCTTCTTAAAACCGAAAAGGCAGAGGAGTCAAATTACCACTTTCCGCGGTCACTGAGGAGAAACAATCAGGTTTCGAAATATCGGTATCTGACCAGGAGTTATATGTTAGTGAGTTTCCTCCCCACTGGAGATTGTCTCCCCCTTGGAGACTATAAGCTTGCTGAAGGCTCATTTTGAGAAGCATTTATTTCATTTTTCCCCATTCACCCACTCAAGCACATACTGTTAGGCAGAATTATCTACCACTGCAGATATGAATGCTTATCTCCCCCTATTTCTTCAATGTAAGACATAAGAGCAAGCTTTGTTTTGTTATAATTAATATATATATATATATATATATATATATATAATTATAATAAACTAATAAATTCCAAGGATAAGTAACCGAGCACCAAAATGGAATATATTCAATTATATATATATATATATATATAGTAGAAAGAAACTCGTGGAGAGCGTGGCAGCAGAGAGTCCTCAGAAGAGAAGCCCCCTTCAAGCAAGTGTTTCAGCCCTTATCTCCTGACACTCTAGAGGGGTTGGGCCACAGCCGGTTCATGACTCCGGATGTCCCTCTGCTGCCCCTTTTTTTCCCATCTTGGGACGAGCCATGGCTGGGATTCGAACCCATGACCCTCTGGACATGCTCATTTTCCACTTAATGACTCGCACTCTAACCACTGAGCCACAGGGACACCTGATATTTGTAGGAAATTTAAGCCTTACGAAGTTCACTTTTGTTCCTCCTTGACCAGATCCAGCTTGAACACCTCTCTACCGCTTCTGCCATTGCTTTCAGGGCTCTGGTTTTTTCCCTCCCTGCAACTGAGAGCTATCAGGTCAAAGTCCTCACTGCAGAAATTGGAGCTAGGCTGTTTCATGAGGCTATATGCAGACGTCCCTACAAACCCCCTAGCTCCAATTTCTGCAGTGAGGACTTTGACCTGATAGCCTTCTCTCCTCAGGCTGTTTGCCAGATCAGCATACTTTTCAGTCTTGTAGATTTGAGCTGCCTCCATTCTGTTCTCATATGGCACCGTGAGCTCAATCATGATCAGCTGCTCGGATGACTGAGAGTGGACTACTATGTCTGGTCTCGTGCCACTCTTGCTGATGATCTCTGGGTGACTCTTCCATTCTGGGAGGTCTGCAGTGCACTCCCAGTCATCTGCCCCATCCAGCAGACTGCCTGCATGTTCCGAGTGGCACTGTTGTTCTTGGCCATGATTTGCCGCCTCCTGCCGTGAAGAATGTTGCGGGTGCTTTTGCCTGATTTTCCCTTTTGTGGTGTTGGTACTAGCCCAGACTACTTGTACAATCTCTTTGAGCACTTGGTTGTGCCTCCATGTGTACCTTCCTTGAGCCAGGGCTACTTTACATGAGCTTAGGACATGCTCCACTGTTTGTTTTTCATGGCAGAGGGGGCATGCAGGATCGTCTGTCTTTCCCCCACTTCACCAGGTTTGCATTTGAGGGAAGGTCATATGCAGATCTGAGAATTAAGCTGATCCTGAGAGGGGCCATGTGCCAAATGTCATTCCAAGTGAGACTTCTTTGGAGTGCATTCTCCCACGTTGTCCATTGCCCTTGCTGGCTCTGCTGGACTGCTTTTTGGAGTCTTTTTTGGTCTTCTTCTTTTCTCATCTTCTGAATCATCATGTCTCTTTTGGCTTTTCCTTTGGCCTTTGACCACCATTCAGTTTTGGTCACCCCCAGTCCTTGTCTGTTGGTCTGTGTGTGTCCTGTTATTTCTCTGATCTTGAGACTTTCTTTTGCAGAATCCATCACTGCTTGAACTTTCCATTTTCTGCCTGTCTTCAGCTGGGGCTTGACTGCTTCTACCACCTTGTCTCCCCCGAGTCCTCCAGCATGCTTTGAAGTCTGATCTTTCCTGCTTTGTATTCTTCCAGGATGGATTTCAGTGGTAGTTTCAGCTTTGCTTGGCGACAGTACAGCGCTATGTCAGTCAGACAGGGTGGGACACCAAGCCATTTCCTTGTGAACTTGTTGATTTTGGCTTCCATTGCCTCCACTATGCTGGTGCAGATGTCGTATATCATCAGAGGCCATAGGAGCTTTGGTATCAGCATGAACTGCAGACACCAGACCTTGTATTTGCCAGGGAGCCCACACTGGTCAATGGTCTCCAAGTCTTCTTCCGACATCTGTTTGGTTTCTTTTGCTCTTTGTGTGTCTTTCAGCGTATCATCATACCATCTTCCAAGGCTCTTGACTGCCTCTTCTGTGACTGTTGGAATGGCCTGGTTGGCAACACTGAAGACCACAGATTCGGCCACTTTTCCTTTCCTCAGTGAGAGACTCCGTGATTTCTTTGGCTTGAACTTCATTCTGGATGAGGCAACTATGTCGTCCAGCCTTTCCAGCGCATGACATGTCTCGTCTTCTCTGGATGAAATCACTGTAGTGTCATCCATATATATATATACATATATATATTTATATATATATGTATATATATAGAGAGAGACACACACACACACACATATGTACATGTATACACACACACACACAGACACACACACACACACACAATATATATATATATATATATGTATATACACACATTGCACATGAACACACACTCTCTCTCACTCTCTCTCTCTCTCTCACTCACTCTGTCTCTGTCTCTGTCTGTCTGTCTGTCTGACTCTCTCTCTTGCTCTCTCTCTCACTCCCACCCCTCCCCCCCCCCCCCCCCCCCATTCTCTCTCTCTCTGGACTTCTAATTCCTTTTTCTCTAACTTTAATATTCCTTTTTCTCTACATGTAATTCCTTTTTCTCTACATCTAATTCCTTTTTCCTCTACATCTAATTCCTTTTTCTCTACATGTAATTCCTTTTTCCTCTACATCTAATTCCTTTTTCTCTACATCTAATTCCTTTTTCCTCTACATCTAATTCCTTTTTCTCTACATCTAATTCCTTTTTCTCTGCATCTAATGCCCCATTTGCTTCTACGTTACAATCGCAGCCTCATCTGTCTCATGTCCTGATTACCATCATTCTTCTTAATTCTAATCAAAGTCTCCTCTCTCTCTGTCTGTCTGTCTCACTCTAATGTCCTGTTTCCCAACTCTCTTTCCCGTTACTAATCAAAGTCTCATATCTCGCTCTCTGTCTATCACTCTCTCTCTCTCTCTCTCTCTGTCAGTCTCTCCTCTCTCTCTCTCTCTCTCTGTCACTCTCTCTCTTTCTCTGTCTGTCTGTCTGTCTGTCCTGTCTGTCTATATTCTCTGTCTGTCTCCCTCTTTCTCTTACAGTCTCTCTCTTTCCCTTTCTCTCTCTCTCTCCGTTTGTCTCTCTCTCCTCTTTGTCTGTCTGTCTGTCTGTCTGTCTGTCTCTCTCTCTTTGCCTCTCTGTTTCTCTGTCTGCCTGTCTCTCTCTCTCACTCTTGTCCCTCTCTCCCTTCCTTTCTCAATTCTATTTTGTTCTTCCTCTCTCTCCCTCTCCCCTCTCTCCCTCACTTCCTATCTCTATCTCTGTCTGTCTGTCTGTCTGTCTCTCTCTCTCTCTTTGTAATGTTATCTCTCGCATCTTACTTCTTCTTTACTGAATAGAACCATCTCTGTCTGGCTGGCTGGCTGTCTGTCTCTTCTCTCTTTCTCTGTCTCTCTTACTCTCTGTCTCTGTCTGTCTCTTTCTTTCTATCTTTGTGTTCTCTCTCGCATCTTACTTCTTTACTAAAAGCAACCATCTCTCTCTCTCTGTCTCTTTCTGCTTTCTCTTTCTCTCTCTGTCTCTCTCTGTGTCTCTCTCACTGTCTGTCTGTCCATATCTCTCTCTCTCTCTGTCTGTCTCTTTTCTCTCTCTCTGTCTCTCTGTCTGTCTCTCTCTGTCTCTTTTTTTGTCTCTGCCTGTGTGTCTGTCTGTCTCTCTCTCTGTCTCTCTCTCTGTCTCTGTATCTGTTGCTGTCTCTCACTGTCTGTGTCTGTGTGTCTGTGTGTCTGTCTGTCTCTCTCTCTCTCTCTCTCTCTTGTGGGAAGTGAACTGCCATGCTTACGAGACGACATATTGAACAAGTTCCGTAACTGCCATTGACCCAGACTGTTCTACTGTTTCATGTTTGTCAGAGACACAACTTAACTGCCATGCTGTGTGAAACTACCCGGCTGCGAGATATTTGTGGCCACTTCTTGCTGATTTACATCAGCTTCATGTTTAAAAGGGTGAAAAGTAAGCTAGCCTCACGCATCGCCATGTTGCCATTCTCTCACAGTGTAGACAGTGTGATGAGTCACTTGACAAGCCCACCCAATCGGTCCCCAACACCTACCCTCTTGTACAAATCATACACACACTATGACGAGTCACTTGACAAGCCCACCCAATCAGTCTCCAACACATACCCTCCTGTACAAATCATACACACACTATGACGAGTCACTTGACAGGCCCACCCAATCGGTCCCCAACACCTACCCTCTTGTACAAACCATACACACACATACATTGTGATGAGTCACTTGACAAGTCTACCCGATTGGTCTCCAAACCTACCCTCTTGTACAAATCGTACACACATACACTGTGATGAGTCACTTGACAAGTCCACCCGATTGGTCCCCAACATGTACCCTCTTGTACAAATCGTACACACACATACACAACACACACACACACCATCCACCCCCCCTCCCCCTTTTCTCTGTCCACTGTGTCTTACACATGGCAGTAGAGATTTCAAATCTATTCTAATCTATGCCAACTCTCCCCTCTCAAACCCCCCCCCCCCCCCACCCCCCTTCTCTCCCTGGTGTAGCGAAAGTATTGCACAACCAGTTCACGTCACATCGTAACAATGTCGCCCGTTCCCCCCACCCCCACCCCCTCCCTTTACCCCACCATTGGTCGGAAACACTCTTTGAAACCAACAAACAGCTCATCCTAGCAACATGTGTTACTGAATAAGATGATGTTGATTTCACAGTCTGTCGCCCGTCTCTCTCCCTTCCCCAATTATGACTAATAGTTGGCACATTACAGAGAACCCTCTCCCTCTCTCTTCACTCACTTCCCCCTCCCTCCCTATCCACCACCTGCACCTGACAGTTGTGTGTGGGGCTGGTGTGCCTAATTGTGTTAACCAGTGCTTGGCTACTTAGCATGTGTTCTTCTGCCGCACTTTGTGAATTAGCATTCATTCTTCTGTCTGATCTAAAATGTTACCCCCTCCCTGGTGAGTGGTGGGAGAAACAAAATCTTCCCTCTCTCCCTTTTCCTCATCTTGAGTGACACCCTGTCAGCCAGATCAGAAACCTGATTTGACAGTTTAGCACACAAATAGAAGACACATAGTGTCACACCTTCACTGTTCCTCAGACCAGCTGTATGTGAAGCACGAAAGACAGAAGGGGAACCCAGAGAGAGTGAATGCTTATCTTGCTCTACTCTATCTCCGAGTCTAAGCTTCACTATTCTCCCAGAAATGTAAGTTGAAACTATGTTTTTAATTTTTAATCTATGCATTGATTGTATGTATGCCATGTGGTTTAGCTGTGTAACTTTGTGCCAATACTTGGTGATATTTATCAAAATGATGAACGAGTATTCTGTTGTAGTAGTTTGCTTGCCACCATGTGGTAAAAGCTATCACCATGTGGTTAAGATTCTTTGTTAACAATCTAACCACTATTCTTTGTGTACAATCTGACTTTTGCCAGTTTGCAACACTATCTGTCAAGATGATAACTGAATGATAAACTTTGATCAGAAAAACAGTATGCCTATGCTAGGTGAAAACTGCTGGGTTGATTAATGAATGCAGGTGATTGCTGGAATGCTTTGTAGTGTATGACTTTAAGTCTACACCACATGTGTACTTGGGCTAAGTATATTCCAAGTTAATGTAATTTAATTCCTAAGAAACACTGAAGGGTTATTTGACTAAAATTATTTAGCATTGTATTACTATCTCCTACCCTTTTGTAAACTCCACTCAATCTCTAAACAAAAGTGGAGATTGGTAATTTTAGTAGAAACTCTACACTAGAGTAATCTTTTGTTGGTTGAGTTCTCACACCTCTTCTGAAAGGTAGAGGGCAAATGTGTGAACTTGACAACCCAGACTTTCAGCTTCTTAACTACAGACCAGGTTCTCTTATCGTAGACCTGGGAGTATGGCTACACTACAAACCATGGCTATGCTACATACCATGGCTACGCTACATACCCTGAGCAAGACAGGTTGTGAAGACACACCACAGCCCAGCACTACAGCAACTGGTCTAGAACAGCCGGATCAGTCACCAGCAACAAGAGAGAGGTTGACTACCCTCTCCGACTTTAATTAAGTCCCATTATTTCAAGTGGACTTCAGTTCAACTCAAATCCTTCAGAACTTTCCCTCACTTAATGATGAAGTGTTGAGAACCAAAAATCAGCCTACAGTACAGACCGGTCCATTGTGACTAACTTCGACTACTTTCCAGGGTGTAAGCAAGTAAAGTTGTGTTAAAGTGCAAAAACTTTGACATGGGATGGTTTCTAAATTGTCTGACATGGATTTTGTTTCATTCATCCCTTCCTTTGATTTTATTTGCTTTGTTGAAATGTTTGTAGAGAAGTTCTCTTCAACTCTATTTTCCGGCTATACAAATGTGTGTGTTTCTGCTGTTAAATTTACTGCTCAAGGGAAACGATCTGGTGGCCTCGTATGCTTGATAAAAAATTAATATATGCCGTATGTTAAACAGGTAGGTACTACACCCAATATTTTTTTGTGCTTTTATTCTGAGCGAATCATTGTTTGGCTCTGTTAAAGATGTTGTATATGTATTTTTTGTTATGTTCCTCCTGAAGGGTCCCCTAATATGTGTATTTTGACAGTGAAAATGGTATTGCTTTATAAGAAGAATTACTGATTGATTATTTGTTGACTCATGGTGATTTGCATGTTTATTGTGTGGGGATCTGAGCTGCAGCACGTCAAATCTTTCTCATCATTGTCAGAAAAATTGCAGTGGTGGAGTTTTAGATTCCCGGCTCTCTAGTCACCCACCTAATATAAATAGATGCTCTGAAGATGAGTCATTAAATAACTATGGCGAATTGTTGTTAAATATGTGCACTGTGCTCGATTTATGTATTCTAAATGGTACATGTTATGGTGATCGCAACGGTTGCTACACGTATGTGCCAGACAGTGGGTGCAACATAAATGATTATTTTTTTGTCTTGTGAATTATTTTTTTCTTTGTGTGATGTTTGCGAGCTGAAAGTATGTGAGCGAATAGGGTCAGATCATATGCCTATCAGACTCAACTTTAACTGTTTAGATAATCAATAAAATAATGTTCCAAACATTAGAACCATAGTACCCAAAAGTTTGTTGGAAAGAAGATCTTGCCAATGCATACTCTAGTAAAATTTTGTCAATGGAATTTCAGGAAAGATTGTCTGATGCAATTCACCTTGTTGATACTGACATCGATGGTACACTGGATATTTTCAATTCATAGAAAGATGCAACAGAATACATGAAAATAACAACAGACCAATTCTAATGAGAGTTATGCAGGTAAAGACTGGTTTGATTCCGAGTGTGGTGTTTTCAAAAAACCTGTTCGTAAGCTGCTGAACAGATTATATTGTTATGCATGATAAAAAGGACCGAGTTCGCTACTACATAAAAAGACATGAGTATAAATATTTACAAAGGAAAAGACAGGAGCCAGAAACAGTTTTGGGAAACAGTACACAAGATTTCGTTTAAAAAAAAAGGCAATCGGTAAACAGTATTGCTATTGACACCTGGTTTAAATACCTTAAAGACCTGGTAACAAAAGATATATTTACTAATGAAGATTTTTTGTATAATAGTTGAGGACGTAGATACTTTCATCGCTCAGTTAGTAAAGAAGAGGTTCCACTTGCTTCACGGTAATTAAGATATTGCACACCTGCTGAACCAAATGGCATTGTTGGCGAGTTGTTAAAATATGGCTGTAAATCAGATTCAATTTTGGATTTTTTTTTTGTTTTTTTGTCTCTTTCTTGAACATCCTAACAACTAATGCCACATTTCACTCTGTGACGCAGCGAGTAAAATATACAGTACGGTGGTGAATTACAGAGTACAGGAATGGGTCACAGAAAACAACCTGACGGCAGAATTTCAAGTTGGTTTTAAACGCAATTATTACTCTACAGTTGGTCCTATGTTCACCTTGACGGCATTTATATAAAAACGGTTTTCTTTGAATCGTAAATTGTATGTTGCTTTTATTAACTTTGAAAAAGTCTTTGATTCAGTGAATAGGAGTATTCTATGGCCAGTTCTACTGAAAAACGGTGTGCGTGTGATGAGTAGTACAGCAGTGTGAAAGCTAAAGTTAGATGTACTAGTGGCGTGAAACAAAGCGATGCGCGTAGCCCCCATCCTTTTTTCTGTTTATTAATGAATTAACGTCAGAATTTGTTCATGGTGCATAATTTACTACAGACTTTCTACAAGTATTCATTTTATTATTGGCAGCCGATGTTGCCCTATCATCAAAAACAGTTGTTGGTTTCCAAGCTCAGCTCAGCTCAGTCTTATAAAACTGCTAGTTCACTTCAATTAAAAGTGACAATGGCAAAAAGCAACATAATATCTTCAGACAAGGTGGTTAACTAGGAGTTAGGGAGCACTGGTGCTATAATGGAGTAAGTATGCCCATAGTCAATGCGTATAAGTATCTTGGAATTTGTTTCTCAACACGACTAAGCTTTAATCTTGTATGCAAATATCTTGCAAGCAGGCCATATGTGTAATGCAACATTCATCTGGACTGATTCAGTGAATAGGAGAATTCTATGGCCTATTTTATTGAAAAACGGTGTGCGCTCTTCAGGAGTGTGTGTGTGTGTGTGTGTGTGTGTGTGTGTGTGTGTGTGTGTGTGTGTGTGTGTGTTTTGGGGGGGGTGTTTTTTTTTGTTTGTGTGTGTGTGTGTGTGTGTGTGTGTGTTTTTGTAAATTGTTTGATTCGGACGTGCAGCCCATCGTACAATATGGTGCTGAAGTGTGAGGGCTTGACAATGCGGCATTAAACTATGAAACGGTTCATATGTTTGCCCTGAAGAAATTCCTTGGCGTGTCATTACAAACGCCGAATGATTTAATACATGGCGAGACAAATAGGTTTCCCATCAGTCTGAATTCTGTAATCAGATTATTCTTTATCGGCTAAAACCTACACAATGCAGAGTCAAGGCTACCGAAAAAAAGCGTATAATATGTTGTATGGTTTAGATTTAGATGAAAGGGGCAAAGTAAATTGGGTAACAAAGGTGAAAGAGAAACTGCATGAACTTGGACTAGGTTATGTAAGGTTCAGTTAGGGTGTAGGTCATACAGCTGTTTTTTTACGTATGCTTCGCACGAGATTGATAGACTGCGGGTGGCAAGCCTAGGACACTCATATACAGGATACTACAAGATTTGACTTGTACAGGCAGTTTAGTTCACTCCATTGTGTGCCAGCATGTGTACAAATGAAAATGGACAGAAACTTGAAATACATTATGACATATTTCGATTTGGAGTCTCGGATATAGCTGTTCATCGTTTTCGCTACAAAGAGCATACTGAACGTGAACTTATTTGTCCATTATGCAAAAGTACACGTGAAGATGAAGTTCATTTTGTATTTTGTTGTCCTGCTTTGAAAGATCTTAGGAATCAGTTGATTCCTAGGAAGTACTGGTTGCAGCTTTCGTTGTTTACACTTCCGTTGCTTATGTCATCTCACCGCGAAAATATTTTCAAACAGTTTGCAATTTATTTGTGCAAAGCATTCGAAATTCGATCTGAACTTTGCTCGTAACTTTGTTGTTTACATTTCTCTGTTCGCTTTGCCCATTCTCATGTTTTTAATTGGAAACATCTGCTGTGCCTGTGATTGTTGCTTACTTACCCCTTCAAAAGGGGCCATGGCCTTATTGAATAAATCACCATCGATCCACCCATCCATCCATCTATCTGTCTGTCTGTCACACACACACACTCTCTGTCTGTCTGCTCTCTCTCTCTCACGCGCGCGCGCGCGCGCGCACACACACACACACACGCACTCATTCTCTTTCTCTCTCTCTTACACACACACACACACACACACGCACGCGCGCGCGCACACACACACACACACACACACACACACGCGCGCGCGCGCGCGCACACACACACATACACACACACAACTTTCTAATGTCCTGTTTCTCATTTCTCTTCCCCGTTGCTAATCAAAATTCTCTCTCTCTCTCTCTCTCTCTTCTTCTCTCTTTCCCAGCTCTCTCAACTCTCTTTCTGACTCTCTCTCTCTCTCTCTGTCTATCACAATGCAGCATTACACTGTGAAAAAGTACATTTGTACAAAAGTACAAAAGTACTCAAACGATTCTTAGGCGTCGACATACGAACACCAAACGATCTGATCTATGGAGAAACGAACAGATATCCTATATACATAAATTCTGCTTTAAGATGTATTACGTTTTGGTTAAAATTAACTACAATGGATTAGCATAGATTACCATATAAAGCATATCGTATGTTGTATGATTTGGACGAACGTGACAAAAGAAACTGGACCTCAAATGTTCGTTGTAAATTATATATGTATGGGTTTGGTTATGTCTGGCTGAACCAAGGTGTTGATGCAATTGACGATTTTCTTCGGATTTTTAGAGATAGATTGATTGCATACAGATGGCAAGAATGGTATCATCATGTGAGTAATAGCGAAAGATTTAACGTGTATAGATCTTTTTGCACTGCGCCTAATGTTAAAACCTATCTATTGTTGAATCTGGTCAGGCATTTAAAATACGTAACTTCCAGATTCAGACTCGGTATTTCTGAAATTGCAGTGCACTATTATCGTCACCGACCCCATAGCAATGCAGATTTATTATGCCAACTCTGCAGAGAGGAGAGAGAAAGTGAAGTTCATTTTGTGTTATGTTGTCCTGTCCTGCAAAAATTAAGAGCTCAGTATATACCTTTGAAGTATTAGAAAGTCCCAAATCACTTCAGATTAGCACTTCTTTTAGCGTGTACTAGTGAACAAACAGTCAGAAATTTGTCTTTTTAAAGCGTTCAAACTGCGGTCTTCTATGTTATCTTACAATAGTTTATGAACATATATTGGTTATGTCTGTGTATCCTTAGGGTGCTTTTGTGATTGTATTTGCTAGCATCCCTTCATGAGGGGCCTAATCATGAATAAATTATCTTGAGTCTTGAGTCTCTCTCTCTCTCTCTTTCTCGCTCCCTCTAGCTCTCTTTCTTCCTCCCCTCCCTCCTTCCCACCCTCCTTCTCTCTCTCTTTCACTCCCTCTCTTCTCTCTTCTTCTTACCTCTCTCCTCTCTTATTCACACACACACACACACACACACACACACACACACACACACACACGTCCTGTCCGCCATATTACTTCTCTGTTACTTATTGGGACATCCTCCTCTCTCTCTCTCTCGGTCTCTTTCTCTTTCTCCCCATCTCTCTCTATATCTCCCTCCTTTCGTTTTCTCTCTGTCTGTCTGTCTGTCTCTCTCTCTATATATAATTCTCTATATTATATATATATATATATATATTAATATATATAATATATATATTATTACTCTCTCTCTCTCTCTCTTTTATATATATATATATATATTATTCTCTCTCTCCCCTCTCGGCCTCTCTGTCTCTATGTTTGTCTGTCTGTCTCGCTCTTTCTCCATCCTTCAACCCCCCCCCCTTCTGTCCCCCCCCCCCCCCCCCCCCCCCCCCCCCCCTGTGCGTGTGTGTGTGTATTCTACACAGGCGCTCGTGCTTTTGGGTGTTTGTGAGCATGTGCAAATTGACGTGAGTTCATTACAACAATGTAACAGATTGCTAATGGTTCTCGTGCGCGGTTTCCTTTACTTCATCCCCCCCCCCCCCACCCTCCTCCATATGACAGGCACGTGGTGGAAGTTTTTCTTTTTCTGCTTCTCCGAACGGAGGGTGCTGTAGTGCTAAATTAACAGACTATATTACATGCAGGTAGGCATCCTTCAGTCTCGGAAGACTATGGAGTTGCGCTCTTGGTGTCTATTCTGGTACAGCGACGGGTGTGGCTGGCCAGTCCGACGCGGGAATGACAGTCCCTGTGGCAGAGGGCACAGATGAAGTCTGACGTTAGTCTGTCTGCCTGGGCTGCAGCCTTTCTTCTCATTCTCTTTTCCCCGTGCTGCTGCGCGAGTGTCTCTTCGAACTTGGAGAGACCTTTCTGCACAGTCTGTCTCCAGGCTGACCGTCCGAGGGCTGTTGCTTCCCAGTTGTTCTGGTCGATGTTCAAGGCTTTTAGGTCCCTCTTGCACATGTCTTTGAATCGCAGCTGTGGTCTGCCTGTGGGACGTTTTCCCTGCACAAATTCTCCATAGAGGAGGTCTTTAGGGATCCTTCCGTCATCCATGTGCACGACATGGCCAAGCCAGCGCATACGTCTCTGTTTCAGTAGCGTGTACATGCTGGTGCATCTGGCTCTTTCCAGGACAGAGTTGTTTGGGACCTTGTCCTGCCAGGAGATGTTGAGAATGCGTCGTAGGCTAAGCATATGAAAAGCATTGAGCTTTCGCTCCTGTTGGGCACGCAAAGTCCAAGACTCGCTGCCATACAGGAGGGTGCGCTGTAGTGCTAAATTAACAGACTATATTACATGCACAACTGGTCTTAAACAGGGATATGCATGTAGTCCAATTTTGTTTTCTTTGTTTATTTATGAGCTGGCAATTGAGGTAATCAATAAGGGAAGACATGGTGCTTTGATGTCAGTTCATGATTTTGAATTGTTTATTCTTTTATTAGCCGATGATGTGATCTTGTTGTCGGAGACAGTAGTAGTTTACATACGCACATAAATAGCTTACAAAGGGCTGCTGCATCTCTCCAACTAAAAGTCAATTCAAATAAGAGTAACACTCTTTAGTGTTTCGAAAGGGAGGCTAATTAAGTGCACGAGAGAGGTGGTTGTATATCGGTGACTTAATGCTTGTGGTTAATGCTTATAAATATCTGGGTATAGTTTTCTCTACCTGTTTGAGTTTTGTAGATGCATGTATGGACCTAGCTAGTAGGGCTAAAGGTGCTTTACTTTGTATTATGAAAAAAGGAAGGCCAGTGTCAACAGATCTCCAATTGTTGCCACCATCCCCTGTCCGTACTGTGATAGGTCTTTCCGGGCGCAGATCGGCCTGACCAGCCATCTACGCACTGACCCCCGATCCCAGGATGACTAGATGGTCTTCGTCGTTTCGATGGACAAACAACAATACATGAAAAAAGTTATATATATCAAACAATTCTTCTCTTGGTTTATGTTTAAATATAGTTGATAGTCAAGTTCAGCCAGTTGTTCAAAATGGCTCTAAAATATGGGGTCTTGACAAGCTGCCATCCACTGTGAAGCATTACACACGTTTGCTTTGAAGAAATCTTTGGGTGTAGACAGGCGAACCCCTAATGGTCTCATTTACGGTGAAACCAATATTCCCTATTTATCTATTTTTTTGTTATCTAGTGTTCGTTACTGGCTGAAATTGCTACAAATGGAAGACAGTAGAATACCTCGCAAAGCCTATAATATTCTATACGACTTAGATGCAAGAGGAAATAATAACTGGTTAACTAAAGTACGTTTTTGTTTGTTTGAGTATGGATTTGATTTTGCATGGCTCAATCAAGGTGTTGGAAACGTCATTAGCAAAAGTGGTCTGACCACATCCAGAATAGCGAAAGATTTGGATTTCACAAAAGTTATTGTAATTTTCATGATTTAAAACCTTATCTAGCTCTCGACATAGACAGACATTTAAAATTTGTAACCACAAAACTCAGACTTGGTGTCTCAGAAATAGCTGTTCATCACAACAGATACAGAGCTGCTGATAGTAATGGGCTGTTACGTCATCTGTGCAAAGAATCACAGGAGAATAAAGTACATTTTGTCCTTTGTTGCCCTGCTTACAGGAATATTCGAGCTAAATTTATCAGGTAAAAATATTATAGGCAACCATCCTTATTCAAATTGGTTTTGATGATGTCGTCATCCTCTGCCCAATATGTTAAAAATTCCGCTTGTTTTTATACAAGGCATTTAAGGTCAGACATAATCAGAATGATACGCTCATGTTAATCTCATTATTGTCAATAATTTCAAATAAATGCAGGTCTTTTTGTGTTTTTGTTTCTTTTTTTTCGTAGGTTTCGTGTATAATGTACTCACCCCCTTCATTAGGGGCCAAGGCCTGTGAATGATTAAACCATCCGAATCCCAATCTCTCTTCTCTCTCTCTCTCTCTCTTCTGAGGAAATGGGTGCTATGCCATACCTTGTCATCCAGCTCAGAGGACGGAGGAGGTGGGGGTCTTATTCCCCACACCGCCACAGGCACCAGGACAGCATACATGCCCCCCAGCAGTAGGAAACTGGGAGGGATTCTGTCCAGAATGGCGTCCTGACTGAAATGTCTGCAGGCAGAACAGCCAAACATGATAAAGCAGAGAGAGAGCGAGAGACAGACAGACAGACAGACAGAGCCAGAGACAGATAGATAAAGACAGAGACAGAGAGACAGATATAGCGACAGAGAGAGAGAGAGAGAGAGAGAGAGAGAGAGAGAGAGAGAGAGAGAGAGAGAGAGAGAGAGAAGAGCACACTGGGGAGTACAAAAAAATTAAGAAAAAATCAAGAGAGAAATTAGCCAAGACAGCAGAGGAGAGAAACAAAAATGTTCATCGATCACATTTGTAAACAAAAAAATGCAATTCAACATCTTTTGACTTACGTGTAATGCATACAATCTACATAGCAAAGAGAGGCGCGAATGGGGAAGGAGAGATGCACCCAGGATGTCTTGGCATAATAAAAACATAATGCATTCAAGCAGGTACAAAATGCAGCCTTTACGAAAGGTCGATGGCCACACAGAGATCCAGAGCATGTCCTTTTTAAGAGGGTGTGGATAGGGGATGGGAGAAGGTGGGCGGAGGGGTCGGAGGATAGGATGTTGGGAAAGAGTGCAGGAATTATGGGTGGAGAAGAGAGGAGGGTGTGGCGAGAGGAGAAAGAGCGGCGTACTGTTAGTCTGTGGCTGGGGTGAACGATGATGATGATGATGATGATGATGATGATGATGATGATGATGATGCTGATGATGATGATCATAATGTATAATAATAACAAGAACAATAATAATAGTAATAACAATGATAATAATAATATAGCATTTATAAAGCGCCTTGCCAAAGGTTCTAGGCACTGACAATCCACTTTTGTGTACGCAACTGGCTGCCTACCTAGGTAGTGCCGACTGAAGAGCTGCCTGCAGGCGCTTCATTCAGTCGTTTCCTGTGTCATCCGGTCAATATCGTTCACTCAATGTCCTTACTTCTTTCATTCTTTCACTTTCTCAGCAGGGTGCACGCTATGTGTAACGTGTCATCCATAGTGGCCTTCTCTTTCGAAAGTTGGTGATGGGATTTTACGTGTGTGCAAGGTGTTATGCGTGCGGTCACACACGGACCCTCGGTTTATAGTCTCATTCAAAGGACTATTTGGCAAATGGAATCAGAACCAATGTTAACTCCGAGAAAAAAAATCCCCCTGCACCGAAACGGCCCGGCGGAGTTTAATTCACCAAGACAAGTCCTCCGCTAGGCAAGTCCGCTCTACCACTGAGCTATTCCGGCCCCCATGTGTGCTGCCAGCCGACATAGTTCCAGCAAACGCCGTGCTCTCAGGACCTCCTTCCCTGACCGACAGACTGCATCTCTGTGCCATCCTCTTTCAAAGGAACGTCATTAGCAAACTTTGACGTCACTTTATATGAGGTCATATTCTGACGCAGCGCACGTATTACTTTACCTGGTTCATCCGTTTTAGATTTCCCCACCATTACATCATTTACATCATTCATTTTCTGTCATTTAGGCAACTGTGTAAAATTTGCAATACATTCGAATACGTTTTGCAAAGGTCTTTTTTTTTCTGGGGCTCCAACCAGAGCGCGTGCAATTCCACAGTGATCACTTATTTTTAATTTCTATTTCACCACTTTTTCTTCTCCCTCATCCTTTCCCTCCCCCCCCCACCTCCCTTCCTGCCTCTCTCTCTCTCTCTCTCTCTCCATATCCCCCCTCCCCCTCGCTTCCACCCCTCCCCTCACCCCCCCTCCCCCTCTCCTCATCTCCCCTACCTCTCTCTCTCGCTCCAACTCCCCCTCCCCTCACTCCACTCCCTCTCTCTCTCACCCTCTCCCTTCCTCCCTCCTTTCCCCTCTCTCTCCATCTTTGCTAGGGTGGTCATTTTCTCTGTTTCGTTTATTTGTTAATTTCCTCTCCCTCTCCAACCCTCCCTCTATCTCCCCTCTCCCTCTATCTCCCCTCTCTCTCCCATTCCCTCTATCTCCCCTCTCTCTCCCATTCCCTCTCGATCACCTCTTCTCTCTCATCCTCTTTTCACCTCTCTCCCACCTTCTTCTCATCTCCCTCTCTCCACATCTGTCTGTCTCTCTCGCTTATTTTCTACCACCACTTTTCCTTATCTTACTGTCTTCTATTCAAATAGGGGCACGGAGAAACAAGGAGTCGGCAAAGGGCACATCAAACAATCAACCAGAATCAATGTGTAAATATTGCATGCGCTCCAGTTATTCCTCCTCTGCCCCCACAGTCGGGGTCCTCCTCCTCCTATTTTTTCCTCTCTCTCTCTTCTCTCTCTCTCTCTCTCTCTCTCTCTTTTTTAATCATTTCTTTCCTTTTTGTAGGCAACAGTTTATCACTTGAACATTCTGACAGGTACATATACGATGACATATTTCACCATTGACTTTCGAGTTTTCTCAAATCCAGCTCTTTTTCATACATGAACTGAATGTGAATAGGAGTACCATATCGAAATTTTCCAACGCAGATCTTACTATAAGAATAAGGTGATTGATATATCTGATCATTTTTTGCGTATAGCCACTCTTTTCCGTCATTCCAAGTAAAGCTTCAGTTCTGGCTACCACCATGTGAACATTGAACTTCTGCAAAATAGTATTTTCTACACATGACCAAACAGCTTTGATTTTATAACAGTCAAAGAAGAAGTGCTCAACAAAGCCCACTTCACCCTTGCAATAGGTACATTTATTATCAGTAGCTAGGCCCATTTTAAACAGCAGTATGTTTGTCGGATAAACATTATGTAGGATCTTCCAATGTAACTCTCTAAGTCTGCTTTCTGAGGTTGCTTTTATGGCTAAACTCCAATAATTTTCATCCAAAGTGATTCCGAATTTATTGTGCCAAATTTTTTCACAAGAGGGGGTACAGTATAGATCTTGAGTTAAATGAATGCGAAACATCTTTGCTGTTCTCAGGGAGTTTTGTCATTGAAATTAACATATTCTTCCTTATGTTCATCAAAAACATAACCTGGATTGGCCCTTACAAATGATGATACAGCCAGATAAACCACCATATACTGCATGTAAAGTTCAGCGGAAGGCCTTAAGATTTCTTCGACCCCTCTAAATGTTAAGAGTAAGTTAGTTCGTAGCATATCGTGTATGTGCGTTATAGCTTTTTTTGCCCACTTCTTGAAATAATCACTTGACCCTGGTAAGTGATATTGCCATTATTCCAAAGGCATTCCATGCGATGGTTTTTTGAGGTATATATTTTGTTATTCAAAAGCCACGTTTTTAGTAGTTCCCGCCAAAAAGTTGAGGGAATGTCCTCCAAACCTTTCAATTTTTATATCCCAACAGTTGAGTTTAAAAAAGAAAAATCTTTTCCAAAAGTTGAAAAGTATGCCCTTAGAATCCAGGACCATTTGCATTCAGCTACGGCCTCAGACAACCTGACCAGCCATTCACATTGAAATGACTGCTGCAACACCCTCATTTCAGTCATACTTAAACCCCCCTTTGAGAAGTCGTTTATAACTACACGTCTTTTCACTTTTTCAAATGCTTTTCGATTGCAGTGTTTCTTTCTCCACAGAAATCGAAATAACAGCGTGTTCATTTCCGATAAGACTTTTTCTGGTAATGAAATTACTTTCATTACATATATCAACTGTGATACTAAAAAGCTTTTTATGACACAGATTTTGCCCAAATTACTTAAATTGCGTTTTTCCAAAACAAAAATAGTTCGTTTAATTATGCTTATTCTTTCTGTCCAGTTTTTCTCAATCTCTGAAGCAGGGCAGAGATTGGAAAAGTATATACCTAAAATTTTTATATCTTTAGCCCATCGCAAACCAAATCCTTCCGTTTTGTTGTCCTTATACTGCCCAAGCCACATGGCTTCTGACTTTGTTCTGTTAATAGATAGACCAGACAAAAGTTTAAAAGCATCCAATATTTTAAGTGCTGTTACTATATCGTTTTTGTCTTTCAGAAGTAAAGTCATGTCGTCCGCATATAATAAGGTTTCACAATTCTTCTAATATGTTCAGTACCAGACAAATCATCAATATCAATACCTTTTATACCCTTATCATGTCGAAGTGTAATAGCAAGTAATTCTATGGCTATGACAAAGGCAAGGGAGAGAAAAAGGACACCCCTGTCGGATGCCACACTTTACATCAAAATCTTCTGATATCCAGCCATTATATCCAACTCTACTTCGGGTGTTAGCCATTAAAACACCTACGCACTCGACAAACTGAACCCCGAAGCCGAATCGTTTAAAAGCAGTTATCATGAATTTCTTGGAAATACTGTCAAAGGCTTTTGTAAAATCTAAAGCTAGTAATACCCCTGGTTTATTCTTTATCCTCCAGTATTCTATTATATCATCAATAAGTCTGAGGTTATATGCAATACTACAGCCTTTAATATAGCCTACTTGGTCCTCATTGACTATTAGTGGCATGACGTTATTAATTCGATGTGCAAGGCACTTGGCTAGTATCTTGTAGTCCGCGCTGGTAAGAGAAATTGGCCTCCAATTTGAGAGCTTGCTTTTTGAAAGATCTTTCCCTTTATGAATAAGCGTAATAAGGGCAGTTGATTGGCTAAAAGTCAATGCACCTTTTTCAAAAGAAGTATTAAATGCATTCACCAGATAGGTACTCAACTTCCCCCAAAATACCTTCATAAATTCTGTGGTTAATCCATCTAACCCTGGAGAAGAACCGTTTTTCATGCTCTTCACCGCACTTGCTAGTTCTTCACAAGTGATTTTACCCTCACAACTTGCTATCTGTTCATCATTCAGGCGAGGTACATCACAGCCATTTAAAAATAACTCAACTTCCCCTTCAACAGTTTCACTGTTATTCTTATGACTATATAACCGTTTAAAATATACTCTTTCTGGGCATTAAGAACTTGAAACTGATCGGTGACTACCTGACCATTCTCAAGTTCTAGTTTTGGCGTAAGTTTATCGTTAGCTCTAGACTGTTCGAGATTTAAGAAGAACATAGTATTTTTGTCACCTTTTTCTATCCAGTTCATCCTAGAGCGTACCTGAGCACTTTGTGTTTTTTCTTGTTCAAATAAATCATACTGCAGCCTAAGCTGTTCACGTTTTTTAACAGCCTCCAAATTGTGCGGATCTTTTGCAAGCAAAGAATCAAAACGCTGTAAATCAGCCTGTAAACTCGTGAGTGTATTCTTTCTATTTACTGCTCTTTGTTTACTGTAATGTAAGGTTTCCTTTTTAAGTTCTAATTTAAGCAGCTCCCATTTCATATCGTGTGTTAAATTTGCATTGGCTGTATCCAAGTCAAAGGTTTCAATTACTCTATTGATCTTATCAATGTACTGCTTTTCTTTTAATAGTGTATTATTAACTTTCCAGTAGCTTGGTCCACGCTCTAGATTACAACTCTTCAAAGTTATATATACACCCCTATGGTCAGATTGGGGAAAGGGACTAATGTTGCATTCAAGCACAGCATCAATAACATTCTTATTCAGTAATATGTAATCTAAAGGTCTTGCAATAAAGACGTCTTTCACCACACGAGACCAGGTAAATTCTTTTTCATCGATGTTAAACAGTCGCCAGGCATCATATAGATCACAGGATTCTGCTAAATTCTGAAAGCTTTTAACAACACTCTCGGGGTGCTTTTCACCAGAGATGATATCCAATTCATTATCCATTACTGTATTGAGGTCACCACAGACTACTAGTTTTTCACAATCAAGATTAT
The DNA here is from genome assembly GCA_033310375.1 of Conus canariensis. Taxonomy (NCBI): domain Eukaryota; kingdom Metazoa; phylum Mollusca; class Gastropoda; order Neogastropoda; family Conidae; genus Conus; species Conus canariensis. The sequence goes on from CM065747.1 coordinate 2,882,646, forward strand.
TCAAAGTATTAACAGTGGTGTTTCAAAAAATTGTCTACTTCGCGTGTTCCGTTTGGAGCATAGACATTACAAATATAGATTTCATCCCCAGTACGTATCACCTTTACTATAATGCAACGTTCGCTCGAGTATTCAACTTCCCATTCGTATGGGAACTGTTTACGAAACAAGATCAACTGACCTTTACTTCTAGCTGATCCTTGGCATACACCAGATCCCCGCCCCATTCCTTCCTCCATGAACCTATTACAGCTTCAATAACGTATGTTTCTTGCAAACAAATGTCATCGTAATTATTTTCTTTAAATTTTCTAAACAGCGTTTTTCTTTTGCTATTACTTCTTAGTCCATTAACATTCAATGACATAATACTGAATGTAGCCATCAGGGCAGTCCTGAAGCAGAACAATGGTCAAACATGAGGGAGACAGAGTGTAGATAAAATCATTCCCATTTGCTAGCGACGTCATCCTGATCGCTGAGCTCATGGTCGCCATCAGAGACGCCCTCTGCCGTCCTGGAATGCTTCGCTGGTCTAGCGGATCTGTGGTAGTGCTCTCTGTCTCTTTCCACTGAGCGACGTCGTTTGCTACTGTCCGAAAGAGAGCGATGATCACTGACACTGCTGAAGCCGACCAGAGTGTTCTGACGCTCCGCTCTCCTCCCTCTCTCCCTGCCCTGCCCACTCTTAGACTTCGGGGCTTCGCCGACTGTTGGCGGCGCCATGGGGGTCAAGCTGACTGGCTCCGAAGTGAACGATGACGGGAGAGGTCAGTGGCTGTCTTGGAGGGGGGAGGGTTAGAGGCTGCCTTGGAGGGGGGAGGGTCAATGGCTGTCTTGGAAGAGGAGGGTACATCGGCAGACTCGGAAATGGCTAGCTGGCATTCCCTGTCCCCTCTTTTGTGTCCAGGCCTCTTGCACACCCGGCACACCACCTCCTTCTGACAACCAGATCTATGATGGCCAGACGTAAGGCGGTTAGAGCATATGGGGGCAGTTTTGACTTGTTTCTGTTCTTTGTGGAATAACCGTGTTGTGAATGTATTCACTTTCACTGATCTGTCTAAAGGTTTTGCCGGTACCGTAATGAATACGAACCTCCGCCCAGCCAGAAACCGAGTAAGCTTATTATGTGCGTCTCTTGCACGTTCAGTTTTTATGTTGGAGCGCAATTCACACCCGAGTTTCGACAGAGCGAGCTCGATCTTGGAATCGGCCACAGAGATGGGTACGTCATCAACCCATAGTTTAGTGCTTGGTTTTTCCAGACCAGAACCATCGCGCAGAAGAAAAGGGTTAGTGTCACACACACTTAGAGTCACGCCTCTCAAACACATACCTTGCACACGTAGTAAGTTACGTGCTTCCGCTGTTGTGGGATAAATTCTCCATAAACCATGAATTTCTTGAGCCCCTAAAATGGAGCCTTGTCCGCTTGTCCTTTCCGCAGCTAAACACACACTGAGCACTGAAGGGTGCTGACTGATTGCATCGGGGATGTCCTTATTTCGCACAAAAATCGGCAGTACTCTTTCCGACATCTTCACTAAAGTGTTAAGAAAGGAAACACGAGAACCCAAACAAAACAAAACCAGAGTAAAACAGAGGAGGATGGTGAAAAAAAGCAGAGCAAACAAATCTCAAAAACACGGAACAAAAAACTCGGGTGGCAAGAGAACGACTGAGTTGAAAATTCAGCTGTGAACATTCAGTTAAAGCTGAGTGCATGAGCTCCGGTCGACAAGTCCTAACGCCTCGAGCGCAGCTCACCGAATGTGCAAAGGTCTTTTGTTTGTTTGTTTGTATATTTGTTTTTTTTTTTCTTTAATGCAACATCTTTTGATCTTCAAACTATGTTAAACGTGTATTATCTTATTGAGCTATACTTGTAAGACAAGTTCATCCGTGCCCTTTTTTTTAATTCATTGATATGTTCGTTCGTATTTCATGTCTGCTCGATAGAAGTTGCATTATTGGTCTGGTTTCGAAAGAATGCAATTCGATACTTGTTGCAACAGTTCCATAAGATTCACATCAAACATGTGTTACTAGTGTACAAAAGAATCATTGATCACAGTTCATGGAAGGATGTCAACAGGTAATACTAAGTATGGCCGAAAACGTGATTCGCAGATACACAGCCTTCACAATTGAATGTGATTGATACACAGCCTTTACAATTGAATGTGATTGATACACAGCCTTTACAATTGAATGTGATTTATACCCAGCCTTTACAATTGAATGTGATTGATACACAGTCTTTACAATTGAATGTGATTGATACACAGCCTTTACAATTGAATGTGATTGATACACAGCCTTCACAATTGAATGTGATTGATACCCAGCCTTACAATTGAATGTGATTGATACCCAGCCTTTACAATTGAATGTGATTGATACACAGCCTTTACAATTGAATGTGATTGATACCCAGCCTTTACAATTGAATGTGATTGATACCCAGCCTTTACAATTGAATGTGATTGATACACAGTCTTTACAATTGAATGTGATTGATACCCAGCCTTTACAATTGAATGTGATTGATACCCAGCCTTTACAATTGAATGTGATTGATACCCAGCCTTTACAATTGAATGTGACTGATACACAGTCTTTACAATTGAATGTGATTGATACACAGCCTTTACAATTGAATGTGTATAATACACAGCCTTTACAATTGAATGTGTATAATACCCAGCCTTTACAATTGAATGTGTATAATACCCAGCCTTTACAATTGAATGTGATTGATACACAGCCTTTACAATTGAATGTGTATAATACACAACCTTTACAATTGAATGTGTATAATACCCAGCCTTTACAACTGAATGTGATTGATACACAGCCTTTACAATTGAATGTGTATAATACCCAGCCTTAACAATTGAATGTGATTGATTGGGATACCTAATACGGATGTACACGGAGCATTAATAGTCAACATAGTTTAATTAGTTGTAATAAACACGGTTTTACACGGAAGTCTTTTGAATACACAGTCACTATACATATAATTCTTGTCAGCAGTATGCCCTACTTATCATCATTCAAAACTTTTTTGATTAAACTTGCTGCATCAGGATCTTTCTATTTAGACTGGGGTGGTACAACAAGTATTTGATAGCGACATTATGAAATGAAAGGTGTGATGAATTTGTATGTTTTGGTCACACCCAAGAATAGCTATTGTTCAGTCAGGCGCAAGTGTATACATTGGTAGATTTCTTATTCAGTAAACTACTCGATGACGGACAAAACCATAAAATGCCGAATGCCAAAACGCTTATGAGTACTATCCAAACCAAACCAGCATCGAACACAACAGACGATAATTAACGAACAAGTAGTGTAACTCTTCTCCCACGATAAAACAAATGCATGCCTGTTACTCCTAACGACTGCAGCTTACGACGCCGAATCACCTAGCAGCGATGACAGCACAGAGCACACAGAACACACAGAGCACACAGAACACACAAATATCTTTAGAAATTCATTTCATCTCAGTCCAAATAGAAAGATCCCGATGCAGCAAGTTTAATCAGAAAATTTTGAATGATAATGATATGCGTGATAGACGATGTTCGGAAATCTGCAAGGGAGGTCACCCGTGTCTGAGTTCGCATTTAGCGTGAGTATCCCCGCCGTTTTCATGGGACAGATGCTGCTGATGGGTACACCCTAGTGTTTACCCATCAGTCAGCTTAACAGTTCAGTAAGAGAGAGAAAATGCCAAAACATGGGTGTGAAACGTTGCCCTTGTAATGCAGACACTCCATGTTCCATCGTTAACTGACATGCGCTTCAAAACAAATAATTGATTCTCTTGATCCATTTGCTTGACCCATATACTGACAAAAGGTAACTCCATGTGCAATGAAAAGACAGGGCACAGACCAGCCGCCGTGGCGAAGTGGTTAGCGTCGCGGACTCCCGGCTGGGAGGTCGTGGGTTCGAATCCCATCAGACTCATGTGGGTTTTTCTGCCCCGACCGGCTCCTACTCAGAGTTGAGTTTGCTGCAGACTCATTTAGGAAGACTGGGACCACACAGTCGACTTTCATCCGCTTAATGGATGCGTTTCTGAGAGTGTTGCTCAAATTTCCTGACCAACACTGCAGGTGCTTGTATCTCTCGGGCCTGGTTGACGCCCGGATATATAATGAAAGGAAGCGTAGAGTACAGCCCTGTCATGTAGTCTCAGACCAAAATGGAAATCCGTAGCATCATCTTAATCATCCTCATTCTCATCGATCAGCATTAAAAAATTGTCTCAAATTCTGGGCCCTTCATGTCCTGCTCTCATGGTGACCTCAATTTCGATGTCCTCTCCACGTCTGTGGCCTTGGTTTAGTTCCTCGGGGTCACCGGTATCGGCGAGTCCATGGGGGCTGTCGTTGGACGGACGTGGTAGCGCCCTCCGGGGGGGAGAGCTCATTCACGCCGGCTCCACGACAAAGCAATTATTGTCGTCAGTAGGGGGCTTAGTAGGTGGTGTCCTGCGTATGTTAGATCAGAACAGCCACCACTGAACACCACCGAAGTGACTCGGCAGCAGTGCAGTGTCTCCTCCGGTGGGTTGCCTCTTGACGACTTGACATTGACTACCCCCTGTAGATTGCCGGTGCCGGGGATGCGGCGGGGCCGACCAGGCTGTGGCTGTGGACGGGGTGTCGGAACGAGCGGCGTGGGTGCAAAGCCTCTGAGGTGGCGCAGATGTTCGGACAGCAAAAAAAAAAAAAAAAAAAAAAAAAGAAAGAAAAGACAGGGCACTATCTTTCCCTGATCTTTTTTTTCCCAAACGGGTTTATCAAGTATAATTATCTCCTTCAGAACACATTAGTCTACAGACAGCATGCATCATCTAGCAAAACAAAACAAAACAAACAAACATTTCACACCGTACAGCTTATTAAGACATAACAATAAATCCTCATTATCGATTTTTTTCTTTTCTTTTTCCTTTTTTAGTTCTTTGAAAAACAAACATTGATATGATAAATTTTAGACCTGTTTTTTTTTTTTTTTTTTTAAACATAGTTGCACAGGGAAAAAAATTGAATGTTGGCGTCATTTTCCTTTGGTAATGAACCACTCAGCAACGAGTACATTGATGCCTTAAGATTCTTGACAATGGGTTGTTGATTACTCATCTTTCCTGCCATTTTCTTTCTTTCTTTCTCTTTTTTAAAGAAATGCAAAGTTAGACTCTCTCTCTCTCTGTTCACACACACACACACACACACACACACACACACACACACACACACACACACACACTCGCACAGAGAGAGAGAGAGAGAGAGAGAGAGAGAGAGAGAGAGAGAGATTGTCAACCAATGTACGCACGCTCCGCGTGAGTTGATTTTGTCCGGGGCCCTGTTGTCTGGATTGATGAAAGCAGACATAACGACATTGTAAACCACCGCTCCGCCCCCGAAACCTGCATTGACAATGCCGTACACGAGTCCTGTGTTCTTGAAGCGGTGCTGAAACAGGACATAAATGAGAACTGGCATCGTCGTGAGTGCTGTGTGGGAAACCAGGACCGACAATGACATCAAAGCTCCACTGTTCTGGAGCTGGTGCCGCAACAGACACCTGAAAAGTCAAGGTCACACAATGTCCGTCGTTTTTCAACAGGATGCCGGACACAGACAGAAACCTGAAATGTCAAGGTCACACGCCTGTCCATCGTTCTTCAACACGATTTCGGAAACAAACAGAAAGCTGAAAATAAGGTCACACATCTGTCCATCGATATCTAACACGATGTTAGAAACAGAAAGAAACCTGAAATGTCAAGGTCACACAACTGCCCATCGTTCAACGCGATGTTAGAAACAGAAAGAAACCTAAAATGTCAAGGTCACACAACTGCCCATCCTTCAACGCAATGTTAGAAACAGAAAGAAACCTAAAATGTCAAGGCCACACAACTGCCCATCGTTTCTTCAACATGATGTTGGAAACAGGGAAAAAAACAAAAAACAAAAAAAAAAGAACATTGACTTGACAATTTCATGATTAATCCATTGTTCTGAATACAGCGTCTTATCTTGAACTGACAGAACGTGAACTGACATAACGACATAAGCTTCTAAAGACTGAAAGAAAAAACAATGACCGTTTCATGCAACATGTATATTCGAACAGGAGTAGAAAGGAGAAGAAGTGAAAGGGAAACATATATAAAAGAATGTAAAATAGAGAGAGAGAGAGAGAGAGAGAGAGAGAGAGAGAGAGAGAGAGAGAGAGAGAGAGAGAGAGAATGCGGGAGGACAAAAACATGGGAAAAAAAAAGTTGAAATATGAAATTCCATTTCCTATAGCCCACAGTAAGTTTGTGATGTGTGAGAGTGCGCATGCCGGAAGTAGAAGCTATTCGCGCTTGCTAGAAACCCATGCTTGACGCCTGAATAGTTGCTCTTCACAATCCACACCATCCAATGACAAAGTGCAAACTCTTCATAATCCACACCATCCAATGACAAGGTGCAAGCTCTTCACAAGTGCAAACTCTTCACAATCCACACCATCCAATGACAAGGTGCAAACTCTTCACAATCCACACCATCCAATGACAAGGTGCAAACTCTTTACAATCGACACTATCCAATGACAAGGTGCAAACTCTTCACAGTCCACACCATCCAATGACAAGGTGCAAACTCTTCACAGTCCACACCATCCAATGACAAGGTACAAACTGGCATATATTTGTTGTAAATCGGTTTCTTTAAGGTTATTTTCGGATTTAAATTCTAAAATTTTGTTGACAAAAATAAGATATATTGGATAAATTAAATTGGGGACTGCCTGGTGTAAAGGACAGCATGGGAGACGACTCGTCCGCCAATACAGATAAAAGTTTAGAAGAATATGAAAAGGAATTATTGGAGGACACCTCCAATGAAGAGATCGGTCGATTCCACCGTGGCTTCAATTCCAACCAAAGAGTGGTAGTTGATGAAGGCTCAGAATGAGGGAATTCTACAAGAACTGGGCATCTTAAAAGAGAAACAAAACAAACACAAACAAAATCCGACACAGACAACAAAACAGACAAAGCAAAGGAAGTGATAGCTCAGAAGTCCGACATTGACAAAAAATTGGGCGACTCGCCTGTCAAAAAGCAAAAAAGTGGGAAGTTTGTTGTCAAATACAGATGACTCCCCAGAGATGACAACAAGGTACAGAAACAAAGGAGGATGGAAGAAGACGATGAAAAGACTCACAATGACACACGAACAAAGGAGGAAGAAGACGATGAAAAGACTCACAATGACACACAACAAAGGAGGAAGAAGACGATGAAAAGACTCACAATGACACACAACAAAGGAGGAAGAAGACGATGAAAAGACTCACAATGACACACAACAAAGGAGGAAGAAGACGATGAAAAGACTCACAGTGACACACAACAAAGGAGGAAGAAGACGATGAAAAGACTCACAATGACACACAACAAAGGATGGAAGAAGACGATGAAAAGACTCACAATGACACACAACAAGAGGAGGCGAGATAAAAAAAGAGAAGACGATGAAAAGACTCACAATGACACACAACAAAGGATGGAAGAAGACAATAAAAAGACTCACAATGATACAGGTGAAGACTGTGAACTGAGCGTTTTGAATGATATTGAACAAGACCCTGAGCAGGACACTGAGGTGCGACCCCATTAATGATCAGTTTGCAAAACTGCTCAAAACAATGTCAAAAGGGAAACTGGAAGAAGATAAATGAAAAGAAAAAACGGAAAAACACAAACGCCTATCTCCACACCCTTTCAAAAAAAAAAAAAAAAAAAAAAAAGAGAGAGAGAGAGAGATTGATTGATTGATTGATTGATAAGCAAGGATGAATGTTTTAGGCCAAAACCTAGTCTTACAATCTGTCCGTGTCATGCACACATTATTTCAAGACACATCTCTCACACTGACAATTCAACATAGCAACACAGTAATTGTACAATGACAAACAGACTGTTCATAAACATGTGAAGGGGATCGAAATATCTCAGTTGGTAGAGTGCCGGACTCGTAATCTTGGTGATCCTGGGGTTGCGGGTTCGAATCTCCGCCATGCCGTTTCGGTACAGGGGGATTTTTCCCTCGGTGTTAACGTTGGTTCTGACTCCATCTCCCATACAGTCCTTCGAACCGAGGTTCCGTGGAGTAGGTTACATGTTGAGAGAGAGAGAGAGAGAGAGAGAGAGAGAGAGAGAGAGAGAGAGAGAGTCTGTACCTTATTCAGGGCAGAATACGGACAGCCGTACATTACGCCAAAGCCCAGCGAGGGGATGGCCCCAAAGGTGACCGCTGTGGCGACACTGGACACTCGGACTGTCCAGCAGGTCAAGCTGCTGCTCAATCTGGTCAAGAGACAGTTCACGGGTGGATATGGTGTTGTCATGACATGGATAAGCGCGAGTAACGATTTGGGCTTTGACTCGAAAACAACACCATATGTAAACGGAGTTGTCAATCCCTAACCTTTTCTTGTCGTTGATTGGACGCTGAGGCACGTGACTGGTGAGAGAAGCTCACCGTTTTGTAGGAAGGGTGTGTTCCCAATATGTACGGCAGGCCAGGAGTTGCCAGACGGGAGAAAAGGAAGCTTGGCTTGGAAAACTTAGTTTCCTGTGCGGCCAGGGAGTGGTCGATTTTGATGTAACGCAGACAGAAGTCTGTTAGGGATTCATTTTTTTAAATATCGATCCCCTATGGAAAACTCACCGTACAACCTACCCATCAAGATCATTCCTCCTGGAAACTTACCCCCCCCCCCCTCCAACCCCCTCTTGGGGGAATGTAAAAAAAAAAAAAAAAAAAAAAAAAAAAAAAACTTTCTGGCAACCTTTTCTATATCGAGAAATGTAATATGTGAATGAAGAACAAGAAGGGCAATATCTGTATGTGATTTTTGTTAACGAAAGAAAGTGAACATATTTTTAATGATGGCCCTACCCAAGTTAGCAACAACAGTAGCATTAGGATCTGCTGAATTAATATCTATTTTGAATGATAGTTTAGCAGTGCCTGGCATTATAACATCGTCAGGAAATTTTACTGTTAATACTTGATTGGGTTCAACTGTTGATTGATTATTTATAACAAGCACAGTCTGTCTTATGCCTTTTATACCATGGGGCTCCTTCGCTTTTCTGTATGGATCAAGATCACAACCGTATGAGTTCATTTTTTATAAAGTAAAAAAGAATATATATAAAAATATGGATGAAGATTTTGACGCGATTGATCCTATGGAAGAAGAAGAAGATGAAGAAAGAGAACCGAGTCCTTCATTGCAAGAAGAACTTGAAGGAGCAGCAGCAGGTTCTTCAATCCCTTCATTAGAAGGAGTAGAACCCCCTTCAGTTAGTGCAGCTCGTGCAGAACTATTAACAAATAAAATTAACTCATTCTATATAAGCATAGGACGAGAGCCACCAGAAGGCCACAGTCCTTTTGATTTTAAGATGGATAAAAGTAACCATCTGTATATAAGAACTAGTAAATGAGATTTTGTAAGAGTTACTACAAAGCCAGACCCAAACAAGTTTTTAAAACTAAGCACAATTAGACTAAGGCTCCCTGTTGCTGACCAAAGGCGATTAAACATTTCACGTCTAAGGTCTGATGCTGTTAGTCTTTTACAGAACTTGGAGCAAGGGTTGCCAACACGATCTGAAATACAAATGTACTCTATTGAAGAGTTAGGTCGAAGAACAGACGAAACAATAACAGAACTTGAAACGAGTTTTAATGAGGAGACACAGTTAAAAACAATTGATGATTCTCCATTGCCTATGCGTGAAATCATGGGTCTTAATACTACTCTAAAGACTATAAGGGGTGAACTAACAAGTAATGTGGCAAAACTTGGCGAGCTAGATAGAGAGATAGAAGAAGAAAAAACTAGACTGGCTAATGCAGATGATAACAATTTAGGGCGAGAAGAAAAGGCTAGAATACAACAGAAAATACAGGATTTAATGCTAGAAAGGGCAGCCAGGTTAGAAGTGCTGTCTACTAACAGAACACAGCTAGCATCACAAACAAGCAGAATCAGAGAAACTATAAACAGAATACTTTATGAAAATACTACATTAGCAGAAAGAATAAGGACTCTGTTTAGAGAACAGGGGATTACAATAGGTAGTATATTAACAGCCACTGGGTTTGCTATCTCTACTCTTGTTACTGCATTAACCGGTGGTGCGCCAACAGGGCCAGTAGAGCCTCCAGTGCCTCAGCCTGGTAAAAGTTGGATTAGAAAACAATTATATCACCTAGCAAACTTATTAAAGAAATTAGCTGCCAAAGCGCTTGATGCTCTGCCTGGCATAATAGGCAGTGTTGTTAGTTGGGTTTTGTCTACTATAGGCAAAGTGACTGGTTATATGGCTGACCATCTGTGGACGTTAGGGGTGCTAGCTGCTGGTTTATTTTTTAGTGAAATAAAGTACAGCTAATCCAGTAAAAGTTAAAAACACAACAAGGGCTGTCTTTTCGCTAGTGTGTCTGTCGGGGTGAGGTATATTAACAGGTGGTGTTGGTGGGGTGCTTATAACTGGTGGTGGGTCGCTTTCTGCAGGTGCTGGTTGTTCAGGGCTAGATGCTTTTTTTAAAATGGCTGGTGCAGGCCTTGTGTTTAAACCTTGATTATGCCCTAAGTTTTGGTCGTCTCCAGCTATGAGAATTTCATTATTGTAATTCTGTACCATGCCAATCTGTAGTCTAAGGTCAGAAGGCAGCATGTATAATCCATGGCCCACAACAAAGTCAACCTTTGACCTAGCATGTGAAAGAACGTTTTGGTACCTTCGTATGCTGGAAGGCAAATCAACAGCTGAGTTAATAGCATCTTCTAAATTGGCTAAAAATTGTTTTCTGGTGTCAAAGTCTGTAGATTGATCCACTATGCTAGACTTGGTCTGTGCTTGCGCTCCTAATAAACACCAAACGTATGTCCGTATGGAGTCATTGAGTCTTTGCACTCCTGGCATTGTTAGGCCTTTACTTTCATCTAAGATAAATGTTGTCCAAGCATTAGGGCGTTTTTGTTCTATTGACATCAGTCTAACTGGTTTGTTTGGTTGAAAAGAGGTGTGGCCAGGCCAGTAGTCACAATCATATTCTCTATGTTGACCCCACAAATACAATGTGCCCATCCCGCGATTGCGGTCTAACTTTTGTCTAAAGTCAGTTGAAGGTTTAATGTTAAATTCGTTGCAGATTCTTTCATATGCATTCTTGTCCATTGGATTGTTAAATGGATTAAACGCGTTGTCGTTGGGGAGGGGTACTTGTAGTTCAGTTAGTATGCGTCTATACTGGTAATAAACATGAAAGTTATATACTGACCTTACTAAGAGATTGGGGTGGTATAAATGGTTTGCATATGAAACACCGCAGCCAGTGGTTGAGCAGTAAATGGCAAAATTTAACTGATTTTGGTAAAAAGCCATAGGGTGGGTTGACCATGCTGATGGCACACTATCATTCTTTATTGGAGGATTTAAATATCTATCTAGTGGGTTTACAAGTCTGACTTGGAAGCCATATGATTCATCTACTGCAATGGTTAGGACACTGAAGTCCAAAGATTTGGGCTCATAAAACCCTCCTACATTGTAAGTGGCACTTTCATTATATTTAAAAGGTTCCATTTTAAAATAGTTTTTTAAATAGTTATAAAAAGGATGCACATTTATATAACCAAGCAAAACACGCGTGTGTTCTTAAAGTATCCAATTGACAATAGGCGCGGTGATAATAGGGTTGCTCTTAGAGAAACTGGTTTTAAAGTTAAGTGGTTTAATATATCTGAAGAAGCTCAGAATAACTGGATTAATATTAGTAACGAAGGGGGCAATCAAATGAATCAGACAATAATTCCAGAAGGTTATTACAACTTTTGTTCTTTAAAAGAAGTACTTAGCGAATTTGGCATATTGCTAACAATTAACGAAGCTAACCTCAGAATTACTTTGCATTTTCCACTAGAAGAAAGAAAAGAATACATTCTTCCTAAAGGCCTTGCTAAAATCTTGGGCTTCCACAGTAGTGACAGATCTTATAAATTTAGTACAAGAGAAGGCATCTATCAATTTGAAGGTAATGAACCATCTGATTTTCTCATGAACCCAATGTTGTATGTCCATTTACAAGAGTTAAAAGCAGACAGTAATTTATTTGATGGCCATCCATCTACAGTTCTAAAAGCACTACCATCAATTAAGGCGGGGTGTTGCGATTATCAGTTAAGCACATTTGGTGAAAACAGTCAATTTAAAGAATTAGTTGGAGGGTCTATAAATTCAGTGTGTGTAAAAATAACTAACCAAGACGGAAAACCAGTTGTTTGTTCTGATTTATTAATAGTGCTTGAAGTAGAAGAGCGTACTAGAAAAATAGTAAGGTCTCTCTCTCAACCCCTCGGGCGTTGATTGTGTTAGGCTGACTAATTCTGTTAAACCATTAGATTTTTATGCCATGGAGAGAATATCAATATCTGTGTTCACGATCGCCCCATTTTTATTCTGCACGCAAGCCCCCGTTTTGAAGTAACGATTACTTCGATTTTGGGGTTTTTTTTGCATGTTAATTGGGGTTTTTGCATGTTAATTGGGTTTTTTGGATGTTAATTTTTTTGTAAAAAAAAAAGGTGTTAGTTAAAAAAAACAGCAATAAAATGAAGAATTTTTTTTTAAAGAGGGGGATTGCGTGCAGAATAAAAATGGGGTGGTCGTGAACACATATATTGATATTCTCTTTTGTGTGTGTGAATTTGTGAAACTTTTTTGTTGTTGTGTAAACTGATTTGGTAGAGGGAGCACAAAAAAGTGAATTCTTGTTTCCCCAGTCTCTCCTTTGGATGAATGGAGGAGATGCGCGCGTTTGAAGTAAACACGCCGTATGTGTGGTGGAGTGTTGCAAATGTGGTGTGTGACAGGTGTTCAGGGTGTCCAAGTCGTGTTCTGTGACAGGTGATCAGGGGGTTCAAGTCGTGTTCTGTGACAGGTGTTCAGGGTGTCCAAGTCGTGCTTTTACAGCAGTCGGTAAGTGGAAGCTGTGTCTGTGACAGCTGGTCAATGGACCGAGCAGTGAAATCACCAACAGCTAAACTACACTTCGTCACCTGCAAGAGCATGCTAGCAGCGCGGGTCTTATTCAATCACTCGTGACGCCTGGTCTTGTCGTCGTCGTCGTCGTCGTTGTTGTCGTCGTCGTCGTCGTCGTCCTCGTCGTCGTTGTTGTCGTCGTCGTCATCATCATCATTATCATCGTCGTCGTCATCATCATCATCATCATCATCATCAACACCACCAACAGTATCTTTCTATTCTAATTCTTCTTCCTCTTCTTCTTCTTCTCTTTTTCTTCTTCTTCTTCTTCTTCTTCTGCTCCTCCGCCTCTTCTACTTCTTTTTCTCGTCCCCTCCTCCTCCTCTTCTTCTTCTTCTTCTGTTCCCCCTCCTCCTCCTCTTCTTCTTCTGTTCCCCCTCCTCCTCCTCTTCTTCTTCTTCTTCTGTTCCCCCTCCTCCTCCTCTTCTTCTTTTGTTCCCCCTCCTCCTCCTCTTCTTCTTCTTCTTCTGTTCCCCCTCCTCCTCCTCTTCTTCTTCTGTTCCCCCTCCTCCTCTCTTCTTCTCTTTCTGTTCCTCCTCCTCCTCCTCTTCTTCTTCTGTTCCCCCTCCTCCTCCTCTTCTTCTTCTGTTCCTCCTCCTCCTCCTCTTCTTCTTCTGTTCCCCCTCCTCTCTCTTCTTCTTCTTCTGTTCCCCCTCCTCCTCCTCTTCTTCTTCTGTTCCCCCTCCTCCTCCTTCTTCTTCTGTTCCCCCTCCTCCTCCTCTTCTTCTTCTTCTTCTGTTCCTCCTCCTCCTCCTCGGTATTACAGCAAACCCTTAAAATAGAAGTATTAGCAGTAGCAGAAGCGGCAGCAACAGCAGCATTAGAGACAGTGGTTGTAATAGTAGTAGCAACTGCAATAGTTGTAGCAGCAGCAGTAGCAGAAGTAACACCAGCAGTATAAGTAGTAACACCAGCAGCAGTACAAATAGTGGCAGTAGTATCAGCGTCAGATACAGCTGTAGATGTAGTAGTAGTAGCAGCAGCAACAATAATGCTAGTAGTAGTAGTAGTAGTAAATGTAGCAGCAGTAGCAGCAGCGTTGGTGGTGATGGTGGTGGTGGTGGTAGCCGCAGCAGCAGTAGTAATACTAGTAGTAATTATATTGGTAGTAGCAGCAGCGGCGGCGGCAGCAGCAGACGTAGCAGTAGAAGTTGCAGTAGCAGCAACAGCAGCACAGTAGTAGTAGAAGTAGTGGTAGCAGTAGTAGTAGAAGCAGCAGCAGTGGCAGCAGTAACAGCAACAATAGTAGTAGTAGTAGTAGTAGTAGTAGCAGTAGTAGTAGCGGTAGCAGAAAGCGATAGTAGTAGTAGTGGTGGTGGTGGTGGTGGTAGTGGTAGCAGTAGTACTAGTAGCAGTAGTAGCAACAGCGGTATCAGTAGCAGAAGTTGCAGCAGTAGATGCAGTAACAGCAACGGCGGTAGTAATAGCAGCAGCAGCAGCAGCAGTAGTAATAGCAGTTATTCATTCAGTCCGTCAGGTCGTTATTCCCACCCATTACTGTTATCATCATCATCATTATCATCATCATCATCATTTCCATCATCATCACCCCCACCATCATCATCACCATTTTGGTTTTCATCGCCATCATCAACAATAGCACAACCATCCCCATCCCACTTATGAACTCATAAGGTCACTCACATGAGAAGGCCCAGCCCAGAAAGAGTGGTGAGTTGGGAGCCAATGGCTCGATCCAGGTAACTCCCGACTATGGTCCCCACCTGTCCTCCAACGAAGAAACAGGTGACGAAGGCCGAGATGAGCCAGGTAGCTTCTTGAGGGTAGTCCCCTCGCTCCTTCAAGTAAGACTCTATGTAGGTGCCCACATTACCTGCCATACATAGGTTATTTGTATATTACAGGAAAGACTATGTAGGTGCCGACATTACCTGCCACACATACGTTATGTGTATGTTACAGGAAAGACTCTATGTAGGTGCCCACATTACCTGCCACACATAGGTTATTTGTATATTACAGGAAAGGCTATGTAGGTGCCGACATTACCTGCTGCACACAGGTTATGTGTATGTTACAGGAAAGACTCTATGTAGGTGCCCACATTACCTGTCACAGTAAGTTATTTGTATATTACAGGAAAGACTCTATGTAGGTGTTGACATCACCTGTCACATGTAGGTTATGTGTACATTACATGGAAAGATGTATGTAGGTGCCCACATTACCTATCACATGTCGGTTATTTGTATATTACAGGAAAGATTCTAGGTATGAGCCGACATTAACTTCATACGCAGGTTTTTTTTTATATATTACAGGAAAGGCTCTATGTAGGTGCCGACATTACCTTCACACATAGGTTAATTGTATATTACAGGAAAGACTATGTAGGTGCCCACAGTACATGTCACACGTTAGCTGTTTATGTTTTACAAGTAAGACTGTAGGTAGGTCTGCAAATTACCTGTCACATGTTAGTTATTTATGTTTTACAGGTGAGGCTGTAGGTAGGTGCCTACACTACCTGTCATACGTAAGTTATGTTTTACAGGTAAGACTCTAGGTACGTGCCCACACTACATGTCATGCGTAAGTGATGTTTTACAGGTAAGATTCTAGGTAGGTGCCCACACTACATGTCATACGTAAGTTATGTTTTACAGGCAGGTGTCCACAGACAAGATATTTATGTGTTACAGGCACCGCTTCATATAGTTGCCCACATTACCTGCCACTGGAAGGTTATTTGCATATTACAGGTGAGATTATATAGGGGATTACATTCACATAGGTCATTATCTTATGCATGTATAATTCTATGTGGGCGTCCACATTACCTCACGCAGTTACGTTATTCTTATATCACAGGCAAGACTGTGTGAATGTGCCCACATTTATATGTCACGGTTAGTTTATTTGTATATTGCAGGTAAGACTGTGAATGTGTCTATATTATATGTCACGGTTAGTTTGTTTGTATACAGCAGGTAAGACTGTGAATGTGCCCATATTATATGTCACGGTTAGTTTGTTTGTATACTGCAGGTAAGACTGTGGCTGTGCCCATATCATAGTCACAGTTAGGTTATTTGTATATTACAGGCAAAACTGTGTGAATGTGCCCATATTATATGTCACAGTTAGGTTATTTGTATATTACAGGCAAAACTGTGTGAATGTGCCCATATGTCACAGTTAGGTTATTTGTATATTGCAGGTAAGACTGTGGCTGTGCCCATATCATAGTCACAGTTAGGTTATTTGTATATTACAGGCAAAACTGTGTGATGTGCCCATACCATATGTCACGGTTAGTTCATTTGCATAGTACAGGTAAGACTCCATGTACATGCCCACATTACCTGTCGCAGGTTTGTTATTTGTACAGTTCAGGTAAGTCGGCGTGTAGAGACCCACACGACCCGTCACAGGTCACATTACAGAAAAGGCTGAGCGTAGGTACATATATCACCTCGTACAGGTGTTGTACATGTCAAGAGCATGCCTTCTACCTACCTATCTGTGTACCTGTCTCACTGTCTGTGTATCTAACTAGCCAGCTCTCTCTCTCACTCTCTCTCTCTCCACACACACACACACACACACACACACACACACACACACACACATATGTACATGGACTCATGTCCTTACACACTTTGTCTTTGTTTCACTTTTCTGCTCTTCGATGGCTGCTTTGAGGTGGTGTTAGATTTTTTTTTTTAAGCGCTTGGTGGAATCTTCATTTGATGCCAAGGGAGCACAGACACATTCAGCCGTATCTTCCTGATGAGTCCGATCCAGCGGACGAAAGGCCTAGGAGCAGCCAATGTGAATAGACCTGTCTTCAAGAGGGATTACATGGGTTCCCATATGCTGCTAGTGAAGGGTTTAACTTTAATAATATGTTTTCCTCATTTTATATTCTCATTTCATTTCTCTCCTTTCCACCCCCCCCCCACCCCCCTTGTGCGTACCTAAATATGAAGTGTGTGTGTGTGTGTGTGTGTGTGTGTGTGTGTGTGTGTGCGCGCGCGCACGCGTGCATGATACACTCATGCAAGTCACTCACACACACACACACACACACACACACACACACACACTCACAGGCAGACAGAGAGAGATGGGGGGGGGGGGGGGATTGATTTAGAGACAGAGACAGAGAGGGGGGAGGGAGAGGGAGAGGTGCACACACGCATATTACCCTTCCCCCACTCCACCCCCTCCCATACACACACACACACACGCACACACACACACACACACACGCACACGCACATACACACGCGCGCGCGCGCGCGCGCACACACACACACACGCCTGTGCGCGCAGGCATCACCGCATCACAGCAGACCAGGTCACATCATACACAGTCAGTAATCCACACACTTGCATCTACTCGTGTTATCGACTTTCACTTACGAGTGGTTGATCAAGCTTTGCTCTTATTCGTGTTTGATTTTTTTCTCTTTATTCCACTTAAGATAATTTTACAAGATTGCAAATTATTGCCAGTTATGTGCATTTCCTTTTCTTGGTTTAAGATGCGTGGTTGATGTTCGTTTTTGTCATTTGTTCCATATACAGTTCAGATTTTCTTTTTTGCGCGCACACACACACACACACACACACACACACACATAATATATAATATATAAGAGAAGAGAGAGAGGAGAGAGAGAGAGAGAGAGAAGAAACAGAGGGAGAGGTGGAGGCAAAACACATGAAAGAGAGAGAAGAGAGAGAAGGGGGAGGGAGGAGAGAGAGAGGCAAAAAAACCAGAGAAGGAGAAGAAGAGAAAGTGGGGCGGAGGATGAGAGAAGGGGAGAGGGAGAGAGGAGGCGGCGAGAAAGAGAGAGAGAGAGAGAGAGAGAGAGAAAAGAGAGAGAGAGAGAGAGAACACACCACCTCCCACAAAGGCATAAAGAGAGATAGACAGTCACTGACTTGTCTGACTCACCAACAATGTAGTACTGCCCACTGATACACATGGCACAGAACCCTCCCACCACACACTGAACTTTCCTCCATTCCTCACTGGTCAGGCCACGACCCATCCTTACGGCAACTGCTGCACACAAATCAATCAAACGACTTGCACCTGCCATGGGTAAAGCGTATGAAGAAAAACAAAAACCCAACCAACCCACTGCGTTCATCCCATCAACACACGCTGTTTCAGCATTGCAGCCCTCTGAACAGCCCATGCTGTGAATGACAGGTTCCATTTGCTTTCAACAAGCCTGAAGCTAGTATATTCCAGGTGAGATTAAAACCAGAACTATGAAAAAGTTGACGACCGTTTCAGTTAGCAGGCTCCAATGCACCCTGATGCATGTTGCTTATTTTCCATACCAGGCTCTCCTTCAAAGCAGCACTGCCAAGCCATTCTTTCCACTTTGTTATGTCAAGTTCAGACCCCCACCCTTGTTTGAATCTCACTATCAGCTGCCACGTAAACGGCTCCATAGTGATTAGAAAAAAGATGCGCTAGCATACCAGGATTCAGTCTTAAAAATAGGCATGGGGCAGCATCTCTTGGAAGTGATCTGAAAACGAGGCAACACACATCAACAGCACCTACGCTTTTGTTTCTATGTCTGCTTATGACCACGCTCTCAGACCTGCCCGTATTTCCTCAGCGCTGAATACATGCAAGGAAAACATTCTGGAACTTGCCAAGCCATCAGCTCATAATCCGTTCTCACATCACGCGCAGCACACAAGAAACACGTGCGACTTGCATTCGTCATGCTATTAGGCCACGCCCCATTCTCTCATTACATGCCGGTCACAAGAAAAGAAATGAATGGCAGGCTGTGGCCCCCATCTGTTCTTCAAGTGCAGCACAAAACTAAAACATGCGACTGGCATTTACCATGCCCTTAGGCCACGCCCCGTTCTCTCATCACGTGCTGCATAAAAGACAAACTAGTTAATGGCATTCATCTTGCCCTCAGGCCACGCCCCATTCTCTCAACACATGCTACACAAAAGAAAAACAAGCGTTCACAGTCCATGCCTTTTCTTCATAGCGCATTCACTACATGGAGAAAAACAAATGTCTGGCATTCACCACAGGCTCAAGCCATGCCTCATCCTGTAAGCACGTGCAGAAAACACACACACACACACACACACACACACAGGCACACGTAAGTCTGGCCTTATATAGCTATCAGTCTCCTCATCATTCTCTCATCATGTTCTCTGGTGAAAGACACAGCAGGTGAAGCACAGTGTGGAGTTTTCATAATGGCTAAATTCGAGTACCGATGGCAAAGTATTGGACAGAATTTGGCGATCTTGCCTTATACATTGATTATTCCATAAAAAAAAAAAAAAGACAAAGACAAAAGGGAAAATGAAAGCAGAGCAAACTTTTCCCCCCTCATCATCCAGTTTCCATTTGAAATCGACTTCACCTTGATACATACAAGAACAAATTATTTTGAGGTCCGAATGTCTGAAAATACATCTTGTCTTTATTTTATCTTGTCTAAGTATGCCAAAGTTTCCTCAAAGACCCATCAAAAGTAGGCCGATTTCTTTTGACTGGTGGATGAGATAGACAGAATTCTCCAAGTCTTCACTTTCCCCATCTTCTGCCCACCCCACTCCCCTCCCCTTCTTTTTATTTTTTATTTTTTAGATTTCTCCCTTTTCGAGAAAATTTCAACCCAGGCAGATTCTTGGCTGATCAAAACAGAAGGTGGCTTTCCTGACAACCAGCCAGAATAAAACTAAACAAACAAACACAGTATAAAATCAGGCTACAACCAGCCAGAATACAACTAACAAACAAACACAGTATAAAATCAGGCTACAACCAGCCAGAATACAACTAAACAAACAAACACAGTATAAAATCAGGTTACAACCAGCCAGAATACAACTAAACAAACAAACACAGTATAAAATCAGGCTACAACCAGCCAGAATACAACTAAACAAACAAACACAGTATAAAATCAGGTTACAACCAGCCAGAATACAACTAACAAACAAACACAATATAAAATCAGGTTACAACCAGCCAGAATACAACAAACAAACACAGTATAAAATCAGGCTACAACCAGCCAGAATGCAACTAAACAAACAAACACAGTATAAAATCAGGCTACAACCAGCCAGAATACAACTAAACAAACAAACACACAAAAAATCAGGCCACGGCCAGACCAACAGGTCCCGAATGAAAGAAAAGTGTCAAGTCATGCTTAAATCATGCATTCTCTTCCTGTCAGCCATTTGAGAAGCCTTGTTTTGTGCATATTTAATTTCTCTGCTTTGTGAATCTGAAGTAGATACATTTGTGTGGTACGTCACTCTCTGGGGCTTCATGTAACATTACTTCACACTCTATTTTGTGCATTTCCGCTTCATTTCTGTGCTTTGTGAATCTGAAGAAGATACATTTTGTGCCACGTCACCCTCGGTGCTTGACATAACATTAGTGTACACTCTGTTTTGTGTGCTTCTGCTTCATTTCTCTTCTCTGTGACATCTGAAGCAGATACAGTTTAGTGTTGCTTCACACTCTGTTTTGTGCGTTAATTTGTATTTTGCCTTTTATTTTGAAAGAGGTCTCCAATGAGACAGGTGGCGTATTTTGTAAACACGGTTAGGAAAGCATCTTTTGATGCAAAAATGTAACAGTCACATGACCCTAGCTCTCAACAATGCTGCCTGTGGCACTAATTCACCTAGCACTCATACAGACAGGACGCACTCAGAACAAAACAAGTACACTTCTCAACCAACGAACTAAAACTTGCAAGTCTGCTTGTTCTCAAAGCGAATGCAAACTGAAACATCAATTGAAGACAGAAAGACAGAAAAATCAACATCGATTCCACACGGAACCCGCAACCTTTACATCTTGAAATCTGTGCCACAGATGACACAAGAACCCATGCAGGTACAGGTAGCCAAGGCGTGACTGATGGGAAAGGAAATTCCTTGAGAGTTGGTTGGAAGTAGATCTTACCTATTAGAAAGGTATCGTTAGCTCCCTCATTGAAAATATACTATACAAAGACAGCTGACATTGTGCTCCCGTACAGAGGAGATTCACATTGTTCTTTCCTATACAGATTCCATTGCTCTTCATTACAGAAACTGACTTTGTTCATACTTATATATTGCTGTGCTTTACACAGATTTACATTGCTGTGCCTTACACAGGCTGACATAGCTGTGCCTTACACACGCTGACATTGCTGTGTCTTACACAGACTGACATTGTTGTGCTTTACACAGACTGACATAGCTGTGTCTTACACAGACTGACATTGTCTTACACAGACTGACATTGTCTTACACAGACGGACATAGCTGTGCCTTACACAGACTGACATTGCTGTGTCTTACACAGACTGACATTGCTGTGCTTTACACAGACTGACATAGCTGTGTCTTACATAGACTGGCATTGTCTTACACAGACTGACATTGCTGTGTCTTACACAGACTAAAATTGTCTTACACAGACTAACATTGTCTTACACAGACTGAAATTCCTGTGTCTTACACAGACTGACATTCTCTTACAGACTGACATTGCTGGGCCTTACACAGATTAACATTGCTGTGCCTTACACAGACTGACATTGCTGTGCCTTAAACAGATTAACATTGCTGTGCCTTACACAGACTAACATAGATGTGCCTTACACAGACTAACATTGCTGTGCTTTACACAGACTGACATTGCTATGTCTTACACAGACTGACATTGTTGTGCTTTACACAGACTGACATTGCTATGTCTTATACGGACTAACATTGCTGTGTCTTACACAGACTGACATTCTCTTACAGACTGACATTGCTGTGCCTTACACAGACTGACATTGCTGTGCCTTACACAGACTAACATTGCTGTGTCTTAAACAGATTAACATTGCTGTGCCTTACACAGATTAACATTGCTGTGCCTTACACAGACTGACATTGCTATACCTTACACAGACTGACATTGCTGTGCTTTACACAGACTGACATTGCTATGTCTTACACAGACTAACATAGCTGTGACTTACACAAACTGACATTGCTGTGTCTTACACAGACTGACATTGCTATGCCTTACACAGACTAAAATTGCTGTGTCTTACACAGACTGACATTGCTTAGCCTTACACAGACTAACATTGCTGTGTCTTACACAGACTGACATTGCTGTGTCTTACACAGACTAACATTGCTGTGCCTTACACAGACTAACATAGATGTGCCTTACACAGACTGACATTACTGTGCCTTACACAGACTGACATTGCCTTACAGACTGACATTGCTGTGCCTTACACAGACTGACATTGCTGTGCCTTACACAGACTAACATTGCTGTGTCTTACACAGACTAACTTTGCTGTGTCTTACACAGACTGACATTGCCTTACAGACTGACATTGCTGTGCATTACACAGACTGACATTGCTGTGTCTTACACCGACTGACATTGCTGTGTCTTACACAGACTGACATTGCCTTCCAGACTGACTTTGCTGTGCATTACACAGACTGACATTGCTCTGTCTTACACAGACTGACATTGTCTGACAGACTGACATTGCTGTGCCTTACACAGACTGACATTGCTGTGTCTTACACAGACTGACATTGCTGTGCTTTACACAGACTGACATTGCTATGTCTTACACAGACGGACATAGTTGTGCCTTACACAGACTAACATTGCTGTGCCTTACACAGACTAACATTGCTGTGTCTTACACAGACTGACATAGCTGTGTCTTACACAGACTAACATTGTTGTGCTTTACACAGACTGACATTGCTATGTCTTACACAGACTAACATTGCTATGCCTTACACAGACTGACATTGCTATGTCTTACACAGACTAACATTGCTATGTCTTACACAGACTAACATTGCTGTATCTTACACAGACTGACATTGCTGTGTCTTACACAGACTGACACTGCTGTGTCTTACACCGACTGACATTGCTGTGTCTTACACAGACTGACATTGTCTGACAGACTGACATTGCTGTGTCTTACACAGACTGACATTGTCTTCCAGACTGACTTTGCTGTGCATTACACAGAATAACATTGCTGTGTCTTACACAGACTGACATTGTCTGACAGACTGACATTGCTGTGCCTTACACAGACTGACATTGCTGTGCTTTACACAGACTGACATTGCTGTGTCTTACACAGACGGACATAGATGTGCCTTACACAGACTAACATTGCTGTGCCTTACACAGACTAACATTGCTGTGCCTTACACAGACTAACATTGCTATGTCTTAAACAGACTGACATTGCTATGTCTTCCACAGACTAACATTGCTGTGCCTTACACAGACTAACATTGCTGTGTCTTAAACAGACTGACTTTGCTGTGTCTTACACAGACTGACATTGCCTTACAGACTGACATGCTGTGCCTTACACAGACTAACATTGCTGTGTCTTACACAGACTGACTTTGCTGTGTCTTACACAGACTGGCATTGCCTTACAGACTGACATTGCTGTGCCTTACACAGACTGACATTTCTGTGTCTTACACAGACTGACTTTGCTGTGTCTTACACAGACTGACATTGTCTGACAGACTGACATTGCTGTGTCTTACACAGACTGACATTGCCTTCCAGACTGAACATTGCTGTGCCTTACACAGACTGACATTGCACTGTCTTACACAGACTGACATTGCTGTGCCTTACACAGACTGACATTGTCTGACAGACTGACATTGCTGTGCCTTACACAGACTGACATTGCTGTGTCTTACACAGACTGACATTGTTGTGCTTTACACAGACTGACATAGCTGTGTCTTACACAGACTGACATTGTCTTACACAGACTGACATTGTCTTACACAGACGGACATAGCTGTGCCTTACACAGACTGACATTGCTGTGTCTTACACAGACTGACATTGCTGTGCTTTACACAGACTGACATAGCTGTGTCTTACATAGACTGACATTGTCTTACACAGACTGACATTGCTGTGTCTTACACAGACTAAAATTGTCTTACACAGACTAACATTGTCTTACACAGACTGAAATTCCTGTGTCTTACACAGACTGACATTCTCTTACAGACTGACATTGCTGGGCCTTATACAGATTAACATTGCTGTGCCTTACACAGACTGACATTGCTGTGTCTTAAACAGATTAACATTGCTGTGCATTACACAGACTAACAATAGATGTGCCTTACACAGACTAACATTGCTGTGCTTTACACAGACTGACATTGCTATGTCTTACACAGACTGACATTGCTGTTCTTTACACAGACTGACATTGCTATGTCTTATACGGACTAACATTGCTGTGTCTTACACAGACTGACATTCTCTTACAGACTGACATTGCTGTGCCTTACACAGACTGACATTGCTGTGCCTTACACAGACTAACATTGCTGTGTCTTAAACAGATTAACATTGCTGTGCCTTACACAGATTAACATTGCTGTGCCTTACACAGGCTGACATTGCTGTGCTTTACACAGACTGATATTGCTATGTCTTACACAGACTAACATAGCTGTGACTTACACAAACTGACATTGCTGTGTCTTACACAGACTGACATTGCTATGCCTTACACAGACTAAAAATTGCTCTGTCTTACACAGACTGACATTGCTATGCCTTACACAGACTAACATTGCTGTGTCTTACACAGACTAACATTACTGTGTCTTACACAGACTAGCATTGCTGTGCCTTACACAGACTAACATAGATGTGCCTTACACAGACTGACATTACTGTGCCTTACACAGACTGACATTGCCTTACAGACTGACATTGCTGTGCCTTACACAGACTGACATTGCTGTGTCTTACACCGACTGACATTGCTGTGTCTTACACCGACTGACATTGCTGTGCCTTACACAGACTAACATTGCTATGCCTTACACAGACTGACATTGCTATGTCTTACACAGACTAACATTGCTATGTCTTACACAGACTGACATTGCTGTGTCTTACACAGACTGACATTGCTGTGTCTTACACCGACTGACATTGCTGTGTCTTACACAGACTGACATTGTCTGACAGACTGACATTGCTGTGTCTTACACAGACTGACATTGCCTTCCAGACTGACTTTGCTGTGCATTACACAGACTAACATTGCTGTGCCTTACACAGACTGACATTGTCTGACAGACTGACATTGCTGTGCCTTACACAGACTGACATTACTGTGCTTTACACAGACTGACATTGCTGTGCTTTACACAGACTGACATTGCTATGTCTTACACAGACTGACATTGCTGTGCCTTACACAGACTGACATTGTCTGACAGACTGACATTGCTGTGCCTTACACAGACTGACATTGCTGTGTCTTACACAGACTGACATTGCTGTGCCTTACACAGACTGACATTGCTCTGTCTTACACAGACTGACATTGCTGTGCCTTACACAGACTGACATTGTCTGACAGACTGACATTGCTGTGCCTTACACAGACTGACATTGCTGTGTCTTACACAGACGGACATTGCTGTGCTTTACACAGACTGACATTGCTATGTCTTACACAGACGGACATAGATGTGCCTTACACAGACTAACATTGCTGTGCCTTACACAGACTAACATTGCTGTGCCTTACACAGACTAACATTGCTATGTCTTCCACAGACTAACATTGCTGTGCCTTACACAGACTAACATTGCTGTGTCTTAAACAGACTGACTTTGCTGTGTCTTACACAGACTGACATTGCCTTACAGACTGACATTGCTGTGCCTTACACAGACTAACATTGCTGTGTCTTACACAGACTGACTTTGCTGTGTCTTACACAGACTGAATTGCTTACAGACTGACATTGCTGTCTTACACAGACTGACATTGCTGTGTCTTACACAGACTGACTTTGCTGTGTCTTACACAGACTGACATTGTCTGACAGACTGACATTGCTGTGTCTTACACAGACTGACATTGCCTTCCAGACTGACTTTGCTGTGCCCTTTCACAGACTGACATTGCTCTGTCTACACAGACTGACATTGCTGTGCCTTACACAGACTGACATTGTCTGACAGACTGACATTGCTGTGCCTTACACAGACTGACATTGCTGTGTCTTACACAGACTGACATTGCTGTGCTTTACACAGACTACATTGCTGTGCCTTACACAGACTAACATTGCTATGCTTACACAGACTGACATTGCTATGCCTTACACAGACTAACATTGCTGTGCCTTACACAGACTGACATTGCTGTGCCTTACACAGACTAACATTGCTGTGTCTTACACAGTACATCTGAAGATGCATTGCTGTGCCTTACACAGAACTGACATTGTCTGACAGACTGACATTGCTGTGCCTTACACAGACTGACATTGCTGTGTCTTACACAGACGGACATTGCTGTGCTTTACACAGACTGACATTGCTATGTCTTACACAGACGGACATAGCTGTGCCTTACACAGACTAACATTGCTGTGCCTTACACAGACTAACATTGCTATGTCTTACACAGACTGACATTGCTATGTCTTCCACAGACTAACATTGCTGTGCCTTACACAGACTAACATTGCTGTGTCTTAAACAGACTGACTTTGCTGTGTCTTACACAGACTGACATTGCCTTACAGACTGACATTGCTGTGCCTTACACAGACTAACATTGCTGTGTCTTACACAGACTGACTTTGCTGTGTCTTACACAGACTGACATTGCCTTACAGACTGACATTGCTGTGCCTTACACAGACTGACATTTCTGTGTCTTACACAGACTGACTTTGCTGTGTCTTACACAGACTGACATTGTCTGACAGACTGACATTGCTGTGTCTTACACAGACTGACATTGCCTTCCAGACTGACATTGCTGTGCCTTACACAGACTGACATTGCTCTGTCTTACACAGACTGACATTGCTGTGCCTTACACAGACTGACATTGTCTGACAGACTGACATTGCTGTGCCTTACACAGACTGACATTGCTGTGTCTTACACAGACGGACATTGCTGTGCTTTACACAGACTAACATTGCTGTGCCTTACACAGACTAACATTGCTATGTCTTACACAGACTGACATTGCTATGCCTTACACAGACTAACATTGCTGTGCCTTACACAGACTGACATTGCTGTGCCTTACACAGACTAACATTGCTGTGTCTTACACAGACTGACATTGTCTGACAGACTGACATTGCTGTGCCTTACACAGACTGACATTGTCTGACAGACTGACATTGCTGTGCCTTACACAGACTGACATTGCTGTGTCTTACACAGACGGACATTGCTGTGCTTTACACAGACTGACATTGCTATGTCTTACACAGACGGACATAGCTGTGCCTTACACAGACTAACATTGCTGTGCCTTACACAGACTAACATTGCTATGTCTTACACAGACTGACATTGCTATGCCTTACACAGACTAACATTGCTGTGCCTTACACAGACTGACATTGCTGTGCCTTACACAGACTAACATTGCTGTGTCTTACACAGACTGACATTGTCTGACAGACTGACATTGCTGTGCCTTACACGGACGGACATTGCTGTGTCTTACACAGACTGACATTACTGTGCTTTACACAGACTGACATTGCTATGTCTTACACAGACGGACATAGCTGTGCCTTACACAGACTAACATTGCTGTGCCTTACACAGACTAACATTGCTGTGCCTTACACAGACTAACATTGCTGTGCCTTAAACAGACTAACATTGCTGTGTCTTACACAGACTGACATTGCTATGCCTTACACAGACTGACATTGCTATGTCTTACACAGACTAACATTGCTATGTCTTACACAGAATAACATTGCTGTGTCTTACACAGACTGACATTGCTATGTCTTACACAGACTAACATTGCTATGTCTTACACAGACTGACATTGCTGTGTCTTACACAGACTGACACTGCTGTGTCTTACACAGACTGACATTGCCTTACAGACTGACATTGCTGTGCCTTACACAGACTGACATTGCTGTGCCTTACACAGACTGACATTGCTGTGTCTTACACAGACTGACATTGCTGTGTCTTACACAGACTGACATTGTCTGACACACTGACATTGCTGTGCCTTACACAGACTGACATTGCTGTGTCTTACACAGACTGACATTGATGTGCCTTACATAGACTGACATTGCTGTGTCTTACAGAGACTAACATTGCTGTGCTTTACACAGACTGACATAGCTGTGTCTTACACAGACTAACATTGCTGTGTCTTACACAGACTGACACTGCTGTGCTTTACACAGACTGACACTTCTGTGCTTTACACAGACTGACATTGTCTTACACTGACTGACATTGTCTTACACAGACTGACATTGTTACGCCTCACAGTGACTCTCATTGCTGTGCCTAACACAGATTGACAGTGCTGTGCCTTACAGATACTGACAACTAACATTGTCCTTCATCATAGAGACTGACATTTTCTTTTCTTATTGAGACTGACGTTGCTCTTCCTTTTAGAGACTGACATTGTTCTTACCTATATAGACTGATATTTCCTTCATCAAAGATGATGTTGTCCTTCCTTACAGAGACTGACATTGTTCTTCATTATAGAGACTGACATTGTTTTTTCTTATAGAGACTGATATTGTCCTTCATTATTGAGACTGGCAATTTCCTTCTTAATAGAGACTGACATTGTTCTCCCTTATAGATACTGACGTTGTTCTTCCTTATAGAGACTGACGTTGTTCATTGTAGAGACTGACATTTTTGTGCATTATAGAGACTGACATTTTCGTGCATTGTAGAGACTGACGTTGTTCTTCCCTATAGAGACTGACGTTGTTCTTCCTTATAGAGACTGACATTGTTCTTCCTTATAGAGACTGATGTTGTTCTTCCTTATAGAGACTGACGTTGTTCTTCCTTATAGAGACTGACATTGTTCTTCCTTATAGAGACTGACGTTGTTCTTCCTTATAGAGACTGACGTTGTTCTTCTTTATAGAGACTGACGTTGTTCTCCCTTATAGAGACTGACGTTGTTCTTCTTTATAGAGACTGACGTTGTTCTCTCTTATAGAGACTGACATTGTTCTCCCTTATAGAGACTGACGTTGTTCTTCGTTGTAGAGACTGACATTGTTCTTCCTTATAGAGACTGATGTTGTACTTCATTATAGAGACTGACGTTGTTTTTTCCTCATAGAGACTGACATTGTCCTTCATTATATAGACTGACGTCCTTCATTTATTAGAGACTGATGTTGTTCTTCTTTATAGAGACTGACATTGTTCTTCCTTATAGAGACTGACGTTGTTCTTCCTTACAAAGACTGATGTCCTTCATTATAGAGACTGATGATGTTGTTCTTTATAGAGACTGACATTGTCCTTCATTATATAGACTGACGTCCTTCATTATTAGAGACTGATGTTGTTCTTCTTTATAGAGACTAACATTGTTCTTCCTTATAGAAGAGACTGACGTTGTTCTTCTTTATAGAGACTAACATTGTTCTTCCTTATAGAAGAGACTGACGTTGTTCTTCTTCGTAGAGACTGGCACTGGTTTTCCTCACAGATATTGACAAGGCACTTTGTTATAGAGAT
>CM065747.1:2917416-2924916 GCA_033310375.1 Conus canariensis
TTTACACAAGGTATTTCCTCACTTAAATATAAACATGAACAACATATGCATTTACTTATGTCAAATCCCTCCTCCTTTTGAATGATTTGTATAGATACAAAGCAAGATTCCTTGTAACATTTTATTGTTTGATGACAGAAGACAGATTAATTTGAAAAGTGCTGGACGTCGATTGTACTTTAACGAAATAATTTTTTGTCGTAGATCTGTCAGCAGAGAGCATGAAAATACAAGCTAAAGTTCGCCTTCCCCACAAGATTCACAAAATGGACACAAAAATCCCCGTCTGTTTATGTTTCTGACGATGCATAGCAATATCCGAAACACCAAACCTGAATGTTAACAGTTCAAACCTGATAATTACATCTATTCATATTCACGGACATACGTGCTTCTACCTCTACTAAATGATTAATTTTCAGCAGTCTGAATAATGAAAATCGTTTGCTGATTTATTATGGCTATCCTAGTCCTGCTATCTACAATTCATTATTCATTGCTGGAAACAAGCGTAGAAACTACTGACATAGCCAACCCCTGTTCCAACCATGCAGACGAAAAACCGTAATTGCATAAACATGCAATTTCCCTCCCATTTCCAGGTCAAAGAATATTTTGTAAGTTTTGGCGGGTAGTCTGTGTTCCCCCTTACGTACCAGTTTAAGCTAGTATCTTACACATTTTATATACGAATTCAAATGAATAGGAATCTTCTCAGTTCCCTATACGTCAAGTCATCTGAAGTACGTCTATCGACATTCAAAAAGTGTTTCATAGCAAATAAGTGCAATTTCTCTAAGCTGTGTCTTTTCTTCAAACCCCAGATCTCAGCGCCATACTGGATTATAGGCTGGACTTGGACATCAAACATCCTGAAAAACAGTTTCACTGACTCGTTTTCAAACTTACACAAGAAACTTGAAACAGCCACAACAGCTCTCTTCCCTTTGCCAACAAGATCTTGGCAGGCAAATGAACATTTTAGTTTTGTAGAAAAAGATATGCCCCCATATTTGTGGGCGTCCATAACTGCAATTTTAGGTTTCCATAAAACCGTCAGCTAGCACTTCATGCTTGACTGGATTTGGTAGGACTCTACTGTCGCCCTTTTCCAAAGGTGGTGGGATTGGGTCGGTTTCCATCTGTGCTGGGTGTGGCCCAGCTGTTATGTGCTGCTCTTGGACGAAAGGGCGACTGTGCTGCATTGTAGCTTTGTGTGAATCTGGTCATTACTTTAAAAGGTTTGTTGACCGGGTGTTGGCAATCTGTGAATGGATGGTGCCCCATACAGTTGTAGCAGTTGTGCTGGAACTGGCACTCTGCTCCAGATGCACAGTGGCCTGTGGTGTGATATTTGTAGCATACTCCTCTTGGTATGTCTTTTTGTGCCACTGACTGAGGTGAGACTGTCCTGTCCTTCGAGTTTGCCTCCAGGTGTGCTTTGAGATACAGTTCCAAGTGAGCTGCACCCCATTCCGCTTCACCCGAGGCTATCATCTTGCGGAATTGTTCGTCATAGAACCTCCAACCTGCCCCTTTGTTGGCAAGGTTCAGGACGGTCTCCAAGTGATGTGCTAAAACTGGCCCTCGGACTGGTGTTTGTTCTGTGAGGATGGCACAGAAACGGTTCCATGCTCTCATCCATTGAATGAGGGGTAGCGGTGGCCCTTTTTTGTCTGGGGCACCAGCTGGAGTGCTGGGGACTTCCCTCCATTTCCTACCTGGAGTGTGTAGCATTCTTCTGTCTGCTCCGTCTTATCAATCATGGAACTAAGTTCTATGTATTCCCCAGCCCATATTTTTTCTTTTATTTTTGCCGGTACCTGACTCGTTATCGACTGCGATAGCTTATTTGAAGGTTTACCTTGTAGTGCGTCTTGGACTGGGCCCACGATGCTGGTCTGCCAGTCTGCAGCCTGTTGAGCTGGTGGTGCCATGAAGGCCGTTGTGGGTGTGGTGGCCACCTGTTGTGCCGTTTCGGCCGTCGTCGATGTGCTGGCCACTGGTTGTGTTGGTGGCACGGAGGTGGGGGGGGGGGGGGGGGAGGGGGGGGGGGGGCAGGGGCATTGCGGGTGTGGCGGTCGCCTGTTGTGCTGGCAGGGAAGGTGGGGCCATCGTGATGGTAGGCGTGTGGGGGATGCGTTCCAAAGCCTGTTGAATCTTTGTGTCGATCTGGGCCGTAATGTTGCTCATGAGTGTGTTGAGCCATGGGGGCGGAGTGTCCTGGTTGTCCTGCGACAGGCCTGGGTGGGGCTGTGCAGCTTCCTCACTGTTTGGCTGCACAACTGCTGGATCTCCCAGGGTGCGTGTGTCGCTGGGTCTGGCCGCTATGGCCTCACTCGCCTTCAATGTAGGCCGTCGGCGTCTCTGTGGTCTTGTCTTTGGCATCTGTAAGATACCAATTCTTCCGACACGAAAAGGGCTTACCCTGTGTGTACTTGTATTGCCCTGTTTAGGCAGAATGGGATCAAAAGGAAAAAGTGTTGAGAACATGCAAAACATATTCACGGTTAATTGACAGTCACGGGTGATGAGGAGGTCACGGCTAATATAGCCGCATTGCTGAGAGACATGCAAGATCACAGCTGATGTAGCTGCATTGTGTAGAAAACATGGGTCACGGCTAATATAGCCGCATTGCTGAGAAACATGCAAGGTCACAGCTGATGTAGCTGCATTGTGTAGAAAACATGGGTCATGGCTAATATAGCCGCATTGCTGAGAAACATGCAAGATCACAGCTGGTGTAGCTGCATTGAGTAGAAAACATGGGTCACAGCTGATATAGCCGCATTGCTGAGAAACATGCAAGATCACAGCTGATGTAGCTGCATTGAGTAGAAAACATGGGTCACGGCTAATATAGCCGCATTGCTGAGAAACATGGAAGATCACAGCTGGTGTAGCTGCATTGAGTAGCTGCATTGAGTAGAAAGCATGGGTCCAGGCTAACATAGCCGCATTGCTGAGAAACAAAGGGTCACGGCTATCCTAGCCGCATTGCTGAGAAACATGCAATATCGAGAAACAAAAAAAAAAGGCTAATGGAGTCGCATTGCTGAGAAACGTCTTAAGTTATGGCTGGTGTAGCTGCCTTGTGGGCCAACAGTCATAGTCACGGATAAAATCATGGCAATATCATGGCCACATTGCTGAGAAACATGCACAGTTGCAGGTGAAGAGCTGCATTGTGACAGAAAAGAAGCAACGAACAAAACAAGAGGGACATGAAATAGCTACTTCTTGTAATCTGCCGTGATAGGACGTCATGGTCTGACAGCTGAAGAACATGGTAAAAAGGGTAACCAAAATCAAAAACCAGATTCTGCCGTGATAGTTCTAAAAGGCACAGAAAATGGTCTGCCGGGTTAACCGATGGAGCAGCCATCCTTAATACAAAGGTTTTTTTTTTTTTTTTTTTTTTTTTTTTTTTTAAATAATGATGATCTTTCTCCGGTTGTTGCAGTCTGATTCCACTGTATCTTGAGTAAGCAGACTAGTAAATGCATGACCGATAAGAGTAACAACAAGCAAAGCAACATCAAATAAGTACTTGTGGTAATGTTTAGTGTTAAAACGTCACTGCCCTATGTAACTACTTTGTGTGCATTCAGTTTTTACCTTGTAATTTGTTGCATGCTACGATCAAGGCTCCTCTGATTGATTTGTAGAACTTGAATTGCCCCTGGTGTGAAGGTGCTTTGTAGAACTTGAATTGCCCCTAGTGTGA
Source organism: Conus canariensis (assembly GCA_033310375.1). NCBI lineage: Eukaryota > Metazoa > Mollusca > Gastropoda > Neogastropoda > Conidae > Conus > Conus canariensis. Next base: position 2,921,147 of record CM065747.1, read on the forward strand.
AGGTGCTTTGTAGAACTTGAATTGCCCCTGGTGTGAAGGTGCTTTGAATTGCCCCTGGTGCGAAGGTGCTTTGGCTCATGCCCCTTCCGAATATTGTTGACCCATCAATCTCAATATTGTTGACCCATCAATCTCAATATTGTTGACCCATCAATCTCAAGGCAAAGGTCGTATGACCTTGAACACTGAAAATATATTTTTAGCCATATCTCAAGCACCAGTCAACATAGGATGTTGAAACTTGGTGTGCAGGTGCTTTGGCTCATGCCCCTTCCGAATATTGTTGAACGGTCAAGGTCAAGGTCAAGACTGGACCCTAAAAATATCGCTGATATAAAGGTTTGACTAAAGAAAGAATAAAAAAAATCCCGGACTTGACTTTTTGGGGCGTAGGCGAACTTTTGTACTTTTGGCTTGTAGCTCAGGGTATTGTGTGGACGGCCTGTTCGCTGTAGACGATTAATTTTGTTAAACGCAACTTCGCGGGTTATTCTCGAATGCTGCATTCGAAACTGTATATCCAGTATATGAATGTTTTATTTGGGGTTTCTGTAAAACGCTACTTAAATTAACAGAACAGATTTTTGTTTATTTATCTCTTTGTTTTTATGTGTGTTATTGAATGACCGTGGAATTTCTTTTTGAATTTTAGTGTTTTGTTTGAAATCTACCGTGAGCTGTCAATCGCCTAGCAGGCTGAGTGTAGTGTCGCTGTCCATTTTCGTCGCTTTGTGGTTGTTTTTGTGATCGTGGACTGTAAAGATTTGTACCAGGATGTATGTGAAGAACTGCTTGTTATTCTGGATCTATTTCTGTGCCTCCCTCCCCATAGACTTGAGGATAATCTGGATCTTCTTCTTGGCCAACCTTGCCAACACACTGTGTTTTCGACCGGCGCCATTGTGTTCAGCCTGTGTATCGCACGGGCAGGGACACATGCTGACTCACTTTCTCGCCAACGCTTACTCACCCCAGCCTCTACCACCCAACCTCTCCCTACCCGTTACGGCATATAACGGCCCTCCACTGTCACACCCACCACTACCCTACCCTGTGGTGACCGACTTTACGCGTCACTACCCACACCCTTTCCCTCGTCAAATCACTCGCCTGACCTACACACGGGACCAGCTGCTGGCTGGCAGGGAGCGACCTTCACCCCTTGACCCTTCGCTCAACGTGACACTGCGGCGTCTCAGGATTGGCCGTGACCTTCCTCACTGTCGCACAGCACGGGGAGGGAGGAGGAAACGGAGGACGATACCTACAGTCGGTAACGTTGCCCATCTCTCTCACCACTCTCGCCATAACCACACTCGCTCAGTAAACTGTCGCAACTTGATTCAAGTGCCTATGGCTCCTCGCACACAAACAACAACGAACATTTCGCTGACACTTTTCAATGCTCAGTCACTTGGTAATACTTGTAAAAAGAAACGATCTGCCGTAAATGACTTTATACTCTCCAATGATATCGACATTCTTTGTGTAACGGAAACGTGGTTCAAGGAAAGCGGCGATGAACCAAAGCTACGTGACCTCGCCCCAGCTGGCTATACCACCAAGTCCTTACCCCGCCCCACCACGACCTGCGGGGGCGGAATCGCATTCGTCATCTCGGATAAGCTGCTCCCCTATTGCTCTTTTGACTCGTCTTTTGATTTTCAGCATCGGACCTTTGAACTTGTTCACCTGAAACTGTCCCTACCTAGCGCTCCTGTCACTAACATTTTTGGGATTTATAGACCGGTACCCAGCAGAAAGAACAAATTTACGCCCAGCATGTTTGTCAACGAACTTCCAGACTTTCTTGAATTTGTAAATGACCTTCCAGGAACATTGTTATTGATCGGCGACTTCAACTTCCATTTCAATAAGCCCACAGTTGGATACACGCCCGAGATGTTAGAAATTTTAGATACTTTCGGACTCCAGCAGTCCGTGAATGAAATGACGAACAATCAGGGTAACATAGTAGACTGGGTAGTCTACAGAGACAGTGATCATCTTCTCAAATCCTCAACCGTTGACGATAACCTAGCATCGGATCATTATGCTGTGAAGTGTGAATTAGATATCGTTAGGCCCGCCGTTCCAAAGACTTACAAGGAAGTTAGGAAAATTTCTGCTATCGATATAGAGGCTTTCAAATCTGATCTGAGCACGGCCATACCGAGCGAGCCATCGGCCTGTCAGCTGACCTCTGCCCTCCGTGCCATGCTTGATAAGCATGCTCCAGGCGCTTGATCACTGATCGCTCACTGTGTCAATGGCACAACACAGTGGGTCCCGAGTTGTCCGAGGCCAAGCAGGAGAGGAGGGGGGCTGAGAGGCGATGGCGCGCCACGGGACTGACTGTGCACAGGGAAATATATCAAACTGCGAGAAATCATGTTACTGACATTGTTCATCAAGCAAAAACTTTGTTCTATTCTTCAAAGATATTGGCCTGTAATACGGCCAAGCAACTATTTAATGTCACAAATAGTCTCCTAGGCAAAGTCAGCTACTCCCCCCTTCCCACCATCTTCCAAACTCAAGAGCTCCCTCAGAAATTCTTAGAGTTTTTCAATGGAAAAATTGACACTATCCGTGAAAAGCTAGATTCTACTGCACCTGTACATCCTCTGAATGACAAAGTTTACTGTGGACCTCCTTTGGCTTGTTTTAGTCCTGTTAGTCAAGACTATGTCAAAAAACTTTGTTTGCGATGCAGCCCTAAATCATGTGAACTTGATGCCATTCCCACTAACTTGCTCTTTCAGTGCATTGATGATGTCCTACCCCTTCTACTCATGTTATCAATACCTCTTTGTCCTCTGGTAACGTTCCTGAAATCTTCCGGTCCGCAGTGGTACGTCCATTGATCAAGAAACCTTCATTAGATAAAAATGTTTTAAAGAATTATCGGCCTGTATCAAATTTGTCATTTCTATCAAAATTATTGGAGAAGATCGTTTTGGAACAAATTCTAGAACATCTCGAAAAGAATCACCTTTTGAATCCTCATCAATCTGCTTACAGACAAGGCCATAGTTGTGAGACAGCACTCCTCCTATAGTCAATGACCTCTTCTGCGGGCTTGACGATGGGAATGTTTCCTTATTAGCGATGTTAGACCTCTCTGCAGCATTTGACACGATCGATCATAATATTTTGTTCTCACGGCTTCAAACTTCCTTTGGATTCAAAGACACAGCTCTCGACTGGATTATCTCTTACTTGACTGGACGGACTCAGACAGTGTGTGTACAGGGAAGATACTCAGACAGTTCTCTTAGGTACGGTGTGCCTCAGGGTTCTGTACTTGGGCCAGTCCTTTTTGTGCTGTATGCTAGTCCTGTGTCTGACGTCATCAGTGGTCACGCCATGTCGCATGAAAGCTTTGCTGACGATACTCAGCTTCATCAGTCGGCTCCCATTGCTGAAACTGACTCACTGATTTCTTGGACGCGGGGCTGCATTGCAGACCTGAAGGACTGGATGACAACCAACAAACTACAACTAAACGACGACAAGACGGAACTCATGTTCGTGACAAAACAGCCTAACCATCCTTCTCTGCCTTCAACTGTCACTATCAATGACTGTGCTGTCTCTGTCTCCACCTCTGTCCGCAGTCTAGGGGTCATACTTGACCAATCCCTCTCCTTTGAGAAACAGGTTTCAAATATTTGCAAGATTGCCTATTTAGAACTAAGAAGAATCAGCTCTGTACGTCACCTTCTCTCTACAGATGCTACAAAAAGTCTCATTTGTGCATTTGTCTT
>CM065747.1:2929916-2932416 GCA_033310375.1 Conus canariensis
TTTAACCCCAAGCTTCTTAAAAAGTCTTTCGACTTGGCCCCGAAATTCTGTTCCTCTGTCGTGTTGTATGATTTTGGGTGTTCCGTGTTCAGAAAAAAACTTCTTTCAATCGTCTAGAAACTGCTGAACTTGTTTTGCGTTTCAAAGGTCTTAAGAAAACAAATCTTGAAAACGTATCTAGTACGGTCAGAATGTATCTGTACGTATTCCTTTGGTAGACGACGGCATCCTCCTTCATATCAATCAGGTCGATCTGCCAGCGTTCATTAACAGACGAAGACTTAATTGTCTTGAGAGGCACTCGGTTAGTGAAGGAAGGTAGAGTTGTCTGATATGTTGCCGAGGTGCTCAAGATGACTTTAGCTTTCACATGAGACACACCAGCGTACTTTGTCTTCAGTTGTTTCCAGATGGGCCTGGCCCCACAAGCCAAGATTTTGCTTGAACTGGTTCTTAACAGCACTGGATATTCCATCACTGATCATCACTTCCTTACCCTTAAAACAAAATTTGCCATCAGTCACAGACAAATCATGTCTGCGTCGCTGGTACTGTCTAATAGCACTTTTTTGGCTCAGAGTTCTATCCTTTACAAGAACATTAAAAGTGCCTCTTTTAATGTTGCATATTTTTCTGAGTCCACGGAACGAATAAATGTCAAGGGAGTTCTGGAATGGGCTCGAGTGTCTTCCATTATCAAACAGGCATAAGGCAGTCTCTGCACAAAGACAAATGAAAATTCATGAGTATGAATTGGATTCACTACATATTGTAATTCAATCACTGATGTGTCGCGTAATTTGATTGGTTCTACTTTGTGCAGTTGCGACACTTTGTGCCGCAACATTTGTCTTCGGTTTGCTACAGAAAGCAAATAAGAAGTCTCACACGATACACGATATTTTATTTGTCCTTATAGAATACAAGGAAAATTTGTTTGTGGTGCCATCGTCAAAATTCACATATCATAAACAAATTATAAACATGTATACCATTAAAAATATTCCACTCTTTCCACTGTGCTCGGTCATTCCTTGTCAATTCATTTATCCATCTTGTGTCAGTCTGTACATATATACAAATACAGGGTCGAACTTTAATTAAGGACCACCCCGAAAAAAGGCCCTTTCTTTTTAAATTGGCCAAAAATACAAGCAATGCATTTTTTCGAAGAATTCGACTGGGAAAGGTTTAAGGGGTTAACAGAGTATTCCGCAAAGCTTGCGAAAGCTGTCTTATTGTCACGTGCGGCATGCAGAGGGGGGGTTGAAAGTTGCAGATTGTTGTCAAAATTGCTTGTTTTTTAAGCAAGATTGAACACTGCTTCAAACGGTTTTGCACTGAAATTCCAAATGCACGTGCAAAAACCAATGCATTGCAGAGCATTTTACTGACTGGAATGCCCCTAAAAGCAGCCCAACGTGCATAATTCTTCATAACACAAAAATGCCTCCAAGACGCAAGCTGTCTGATTTTGACCGGACCCGGGTGATTGCATGGCTGCAGGATCGAGTTGGCGTTCGAGAAGTGGCCAGAAGACTACAAGTGTCCCACTCCGTCATCATTCGGCTGAGAGAACGTTTTCAAGCCACTGGAACTGTCAAAGAGAGACCCCGTCCAGGCCAGCCAAAGAAGACCACTGCAAGAGATGACAAGTTCATCCGCAGACATGCTCTTCGGACCAGGACCACCACCTCCAACACCATCAGGCGTCGGCTCCAAGCTGCCACTAACACAGCAGTGTGTGAGATGACCATACGGCGGCGCCTCAATGCTGCCAACCTTCGAGCAAGGCGCCCAGTCCGGAAACCAAAACTGACTGCGGCCCACCGGGCACGTCGCCTGGCCTGGTGCACAGCTCATCGAACATGGACTCGGGCTCAGTGGCGGATGGTGCTTTTCACCGATGAGTCCAAGTTCCAGTTGAAGCCACGAGATGGACGCATTCGGGTGTGGCGGCGTCCCAGGAAGCAGCTGGCAGATGACGTCATCCAGGAGGTCGTCGCTTTTGGTGGTGGCTCCGTCATGGTATGGGGGGGGCATCAGCAGTCACCACAAGACTCCCCTGTACCATGTGGATGGCAACCTGAACGGCCAACGCTACCTGCAGGAGATTTTACGGCCTTTGGTTGTCCCAGCACTCCAGCAGATTGGGGCTCAGGCTGTGTTCATGGACGATAATGCCACCCCACATCGTTGTCGAGCCGTGAACACTTTTGTGGTGCAAGCTGGCATCACCAGGATGCCATGGCCGGCAAACAGCCCGGACATGAACCCTATTGAGAACATCTGGGGCGAGCTTGGGAGGAGAGTTCAAGAAAATCACCCTGTTCCGGCAAATCGACAGGAGCTGCTGCACTACCTGCAGCAGGAGTGGGCAAACCTCCCCCAGGCACTCATTACAAGAACAGTCAACACCATGAGGCAGCGCTGTGTGGATTGTGTGGCAGCACGAGGGGGGCACACTCGGTTTTGATCAGACTGTAAAGAAACACTCTTT
>CM065747.1:2937416-2962724 GCA_033310375.1 Conus canariensis
TCATTGTTTAACGTACATAACCTATTTTTCTAATATGTGTGTACCTCCACCTATATGACAGTAGATATTGAAATGTGGTATAACATGGCTATGGCTTTGAGATTTTAGAACAGTGTGTTGTTGATTTGCACGAACTTTTCCAAAATTTCTCACTGATTATTATGGAGGACATGAATGCACGGACGGGTAGTAAAAATGCTGTTTCTTTGAGCGTGCAGGTGAAAGATTTTTGGGATTTGGGGGCTGAAAGAGAGGATGATGATGTTTTGTTTAAATTAAAGTCGGACGATGAGGAGATTAATCTTTTTCTTGATCTATGTTAGCTAATTGATTGTGTTATCATAAACGGCCTGTGTCGGTTTCAGTTCGATCAATCTCTGACTTTTGTATGTACTACAGGTGCAAAGTCCAATTCATTGTGTTGTCATATCTAAAGATCTGTGTGTCAGTCACTTTATTCCTTCAATGAAAGTTTGACTTTTATTGATTCACCTCATTTTCATGTGTCAGTGACACTTTGTACACATAAACTAATTAGTGATAAAAGGACACTGTAAAAAGGTGTGAAAAAAATTGTTTGGGATAATGCTAAAGAAGCACGTTTCATTGATTGTCTTTACTCCGACGAAATTCAAGCCATGTGTATTGATGCATTGTCTCTTTTACACTGTGATGTGGAACAAGCGCTAGAAAGATTTTCAAATGCTTTGCTGAGTGCAAGTGAATGCATGAAAAAAACAGGTGTCTACCACTAGGGATGTACCCAGAGGAGCTGTGTGGTTTGATGCTGACTGTGGTGATGCAAAGATTAAAGCTAGACAATTGTTGGCAAAATTTAGGCAAACTAAGGAAAAGCTGAAGATCGAGTGCCCTATGTTATCGCGAGAAAAGCATAAAATGGTGTGTTAAAATACAAACGAGAAGGTTACAATCGTGAAAAAGGCAGCTAGCCTCTATAGGCAACGACAATAAACGGTTTTGGAAACAAGCCAAACAAATTGGAGGGAAACGGAAAGAAGGGATTAGTAAGTAAATAACACCAGGTCAATGGTTTCAACATTTTAAGGGATTCTTTAATGACATCGAAGCCAGAGGTATAAACGAAGGAAGCAAAGGTCAAATACATCCAGAGATTGTTCTGAACTTAATCTGGTCATTTCTGAAGAGGAGGTTTATGATGCTATTTGAAAATTTAAAAGGGGGAAAGCCTGTGGACCAGACCATATTTTGGCTGAAATGTTAAAGTCTGCTGATATCATAGCTGTCAACTGTTTAACTCGTTTATTTAATATACTGTTTGACAAAGGTTTATATCCAGAGCAATGGGTTAAAACAATTACAGTTCCGATTTTTCAAGAAAGGCGAAAAAAGTTTACCAGATAATTATAGGGGTGTATCTCTTCTTAGTTTGGTTGGCAAATGTTATACGTCAGTTTTGAACAAAAGGCTTGTTGAATGGGTTGAAGAAAACAGTAAACTGTCAGAATCGCAAGCTGGCTTTAGACACGGATATTCCACTGTAATCATATTTTTACATTGAATGCTATTGTAGAAAAGTGTCTGTCCAAGAAAGGTGGTAAACTCTATGCATGTTTTGTTTCTGTATGCTTGTTTGTTTTCTACGGAAAGTCTTTGATTCTGTTCAACGCCAGTGTCTGTTTGGATTTTAAGGCAGAATGGAATACATGAAAAAATGTATCAATGCTGTTACTGCAATCTGTTGTTTTATATGTACGTGTTGAAGGTGAAACCACTGACTTTTTTTGAGTGTCCTATAGGCGTCAGACAGGGTTATATTTTAAGTCCAATATTGCTTTCTGTATTTATCAATGAATAGCAGTATCATTTAGTAATAATGGAATACATGGGATTCAATTTTTGCCAGGGTTATTGGAGCTATTTGTCCTTCTGTTCGCAGATTGCAGTGTTTTACTGTCTAACACTGTTATTGGACTACAAAACCAAATCAACATTTTAGACACTGTTTGCAAACGATTACATCTGAAGTCAATACTGATCAGACAAAAGTCATGGTTTTCTGTAAGGGTGGGTTTCTGGGGAAATTTGAAAGATGGAATCTCAATGGGGAACAATTAGAAGTAGTTAATGAATATATACCTTGGATTTGTTTTTACAACAAAGATGAGTATTAACAAAGGAGTCGTTGCACTTGCAGTGAAAGGTAAACGGGCTTGTTTTGACTGTATAAGGTATATAACAAAATTAAACAACATCTCTAAGACATGCTTCTTCCGAATTTTTAATGCTCAGGTACAGCCAGTGCTACTATATGCATCCGAAATGTGGGGATACCACAGACTGGACAGTACTGAAAAGGTACACGGTCTGGCGTGCAAACGTTTTCTTAAAATCCATCTTAAAGTTCCTAATAAACTTGTCATGGGAAAATAGTGCAGTAAGCTGCATTCCATATTGGCTAAAACTGGTAGAGGTGGAGGCTTATCGTTTGCCTAAACAAGCATACTTGATGCTTGCAAATCTAGATAAAAACGGTAAAAAAAAATGCTGGGCAACTTTTATACAGAATATATTATTTAGCCATGGATTTGGATATGTCAGGCTTGAGAAGGGGGTGGGCTGTGAAATAACATTTGTTTCACTAGTTGCAAAGCGAGAGGACTGCAGGCGGAAATCTAAACAAATCTTAAATAAATGTTAGCGAACCGCCCAGAGAACGTGGACAAACGAGTCACAAGACGAAACACAACGCGTTTCGACCTCTTAGGTCTTCATCAGGTGAGACATAAACGAATAAAACAACGAAAATTCACTTAGCTTTGATCGCTTCAGATCACTTCACAGGGTTCAGCGCAAGGAACCTTCCTTGCGCTGAACCCTGTGAAGTGATCTGAAGCGATCAAAGCTAAGTGAATTTTCGTTGTTTTATTCGTTTATGTCTCACCTGATGAAGACCTAAGAGGTCGAAACGCGTTGTGTTTCGTCTTGTGACTCGTTTGTCCACGTTCTCTGGGCGGTTCGCTAACATTTATTTAAGATTTGTTTCACTATTTAAGCAGAGAGTGAAAGATATATACATGCAGGAATGGAGCGAGTCTGTTATGAATAAAGATATATATCACATATACAGATTGTTTAAAACTTATTTTGAATGTGAAAAATACATTGATTACATGGACATTACTTGCTTTAGGAATTGTCTAAAGCTGAGGCTTGGCGTGTTACCAATCAATGGATCGATTTTCAAAAGAATTTTCCACAGCAATGCTAATTTTATGTGCAAAATGTGTAAGGTCTTAGAAAATGAGGACCATGTGTTGTATAAATGTGTTCTGTGTAATGTCATAAGGAAAAAATATCTTAACTTTGGTGTCAATCCGTATGCAGTCTTGTTGAAAAATTGGTCTATTTTCAGTATTATGAAGCTTGGGGTATTTCTGTTTAATGCCATGAAGTTAAGGCAGACCTTTGTTGACAGTCTCATGCTAAAAAGCTGATTGGTTGTTATGTTGTGTCTTTTAGTTACGTGTTAACATGACCTCATTTCTATGGGCTGGGGGCCAGAAGAAATAAAGTGTTCATTGTTCATTGTTCTCTGTGTCTCTGTCTCTGCCCCCCCCCCCTCTCTCTCTCTCTCTCTCTCTCTCTTTCTTGCTAGCTATCTGGCCAACACCTGGAGTAAAATCATTCTTGCCAAGCCTTCATTCCTGAACTCTTCTCCTCTGGGTAGAAAAGTTCATGCAGCTATGTAGTCCACTCAGACACTTTGGTATCAGTTTGCCTTCCTTTTTTGATTTGACCCTAGCTTCCAAATGTACGTCATCAGAAGCGTCATCTTTTTAATGAAACACACACGAAGCTTTATAATCTGGGACGTACCCATTTCGGATGTTTCGATCCTTAGCGCCTATCCTGTATCATTTTGGTTCTAATGTGGGGTGACTTGCAAGTAGTAACCGAAGAAAAAGAATATAGGTAAAGTTACTGGACCCGTCGAACCAATAGAACAAGGAAGTTACAAAACAGACACAGTTGCTATTTCTCCTGCCTGGAGATTCACAGTATGTCGAAACGCGTTGTGTCTGTTTCGTAATTTTCTTTTGTTGTTGTTGTTCCATTTGGTTGGTGGTCTAGTAGCTTTACTTTCGATCTTGTGTATCATTTTGATACTGATATACAAACTACGTGTTGATGTGCAGAATTGCTCACAGCATGGTAACTCTTGCCTCCACTTGAATTTCTTTGTTTCAGCACAAGTCTATACATACGCCAGGAACAGGAAGAACAGCATGCGCCACACTTTCTGGATTATCCACAACAGGCCAGAGTAGTGAGTCATCATGCGACACACTGCTAACCCACGTGTTAGCACGCATCAGTCCGGCACGTAAGGCCAAAAATGTTTTGTTGTTGTAAACAGTCACAGAAAACCACTTACATTAATTGTTATTGTATGCAGTCTGTTTCATTACAAACAGGTTAATGTAGGCAGAATACAATTAAAAAGAAAAAAAGACTGAACCTGACTATTTTTCTCTCCCCAGAAAAAGTCCCGAGAGAAAATCCCGAGGGTGGGGAGGTGGAGGGTGGGGCAGATTGTGTTGTCTTTCAAGACTTGTACGTCAAGGGTAGAACTTTGTTCAGTTTTCATACGTGGTGGAAGTGACAGACACAGCGTTTTGTTTGTTCGATTGTTTCTTTGTTGGTTTGTTTGTTTCTTTCTTTGTTGTTTTTTTTTTCACATTAATTGGTTCCATGTTGAATGTGAAATGATAGTCAGGTTTTTTTTTCTGTTATTACACTTATGATTGGGTTGATGATAACACAGCCACCTCTCTCTCTCTCTCTCTCTCTCTCTCTCTCTCTCTCTCTCTCTCTCTCTCTCCAGTGCCTCATCTGTCAAGACTTGTATGTCATGAACGGTAATTGGCTAAATCAACTTAAATGATGGAAAAGATAGCCATATAAATGATCTGGATGAATTGTTTTAGATTTAATGTAGAACGATGGTCAGTTTTTCTGCTGTCATTGGATTAAAATCATGATTAGAACAATACCAGTTTAACCACATTGTGACATGACATATTGACAACCCCACACTGATTTGTACCGAACCCGGCCCCTCTTGTACACCCCCACTTCTACTCCCTCTTCTTTCCCCTTCTTTCTTTCTCTCTCCCTTTGTCTCACAAACAGCAATATAGACTACTAATCTACGTCAACTTAAGGAGTGAAAGTTTATCTCACTTAGTCTCATCCTATCTAAGATTCACTGGTCACCCAGAACTAAAAGTTGCAACTATGTTTCTAAATTTTGAAACTATGCATTGTTTGTGTGTAAGGCACATGTTTTAACAGTTTAACTTTATGCCAATACTTGGTGGCATCTATCAAGATGATGAATGAGTATTCTGTTGTAATAGTTTGCTGCAACCACTAGCTAAAACTACCAACATGCTTGATTACCATTATTTGTTAACAATCTAACATTCTTTGCTAACAATCTGACATTTGCCAGTATTCAATACTATCTGTTAAGATGATAACTGAATGATAAATTGTGACCGGAAAAGCAGTTTGCCTGTACTAGGTGAAAACTGTTAAGTTGATTTATGAATTCTGTTGATTGTCAGAATGCTTTGTAGCAGGTGACTCTAATCAACATGTGTACTTGGGCTAAGTTTACTCCAAGTTACTTAAACTTAATTTATAAGAAAAACTGAAGAGTTGTTTGACTGAAATTGCTTAGCATTGTATTACTGTCTCCTACCCTTTGTTAAACTTCACTCTAACTGTTAGATAAAAGTAGAGACTGATAATTATGGCAGATATTTTTTATACTAGTCTAATCGTTTGTTGGCTGAGATCTCACACATTTACCAAAAGCTAGATGGCAAGTTTGAGAACACGACAAGCTGGACTCTCAACTACTTAACTATAGACCAGGTTCTGTTTGTCTGCTTAGAGCCTTGGTTCGTACCTACCCTAGGTGTACATGTTATTGGCCCAACTGAGACAGCACCTCTGAGCTACAAGCACTTGTAAGTGCACAAGCCTAAGGAACATTATCCTTGAGCCACCATTGAGTATTCTAATAGTCCTGAGAAAACTGAGAATTTCTTTTGATGACTAGTACCAAAAGATTGCTTCTTCCATAGCTAGTAAAAGAGATGTTGGAGGTAAAATTTTAACATGTCTGTGAGAGAAAATATGCCAAGTCTTTCCCCTGGAGGACAATACCGACCCACTCCCAACTCTCGTCACATCGAATTGGGAGCTCGTCTAGGATTGTTAAAATAAAATTTACTCAAAATCTTTATTTCCTTTGGCTAGTCTAAAATTTTGGACAAAGAACAGAATTAAGAGCAAATAGGCTGACTGAATTGCAGTCCAGGAGGAAAACTTTCATGTATGTTGTGTACATTTGATGATCTAGTCCATCTGTCGAGGGGCTAGATTTTGATATTGTTTGCTTTTGTTGTACTTAGTGGATATTTGATTGCTTAGACTTGTATTACATTTCATTATCATGGCTGAATCAGTGAAACTTAGATGGGAAATGAAAGAGTGGGGAGAATCTTTAGGCCTCTTTTGTCAAGAGTCATATTTGTGATTACACAATTTGAAAAGAAAACGGAAAAGGCTGTGCTAGAATCTTGGAAATTAAAAGAGCTGGAATTAAAAGCTGAAGAGCGAAACAAAGCTGCTGAAGCTGCAGAGTTTGAAAAAATCAGACAGCATGAAGCTGCAGAGCGTGAGAAAATAAGAGAGCTAGAACAGGCAGAGCATGACAAAGTCTGAGAAACTGATGAGCGAGATAAAGCCAGAGAACGTGAACTTACTCTCAAAAAGCTTGAAAAAACCGCCAAGATGGATAGCTCTTCAGACACAGCCAGCCAAAATTCTCAGCCTCCCATCCAAATTCCAGCCATGCCGTTCTCTTTGGATCCATTCAATGAGATCACTGAAAGTATTGGCACCTATCTGGACCTGTTTGAAAAGCTAGGAAATAATTTGGCCTTGACCCAGAAAAATGTAACTTGCACAAGATCTCAGAGGTGCGGCTTATGATGTTTATACAAAGTTACCACAAAATAAAGTAACTGATTATGATGCTCTCAAACAATCCCTCCTCACCCATAATGAACAGGCAGCTGAAGCATACCAGAAGAAATTTCGAAGCTCGCAGCGTAGCAGGGGAGAAACACATAGCCAGTTTGCAAATAGGTAGCTTCTTATCTTCAAAAATGGTCAACCTTGTCCAGCCAACAACAGACGTTTGACAGACTGACTGAGCTCATCCTCTGTGAGCAGCTGCATGACACAATGTCCACTGAGCTAGAGACATTCACAGCAGAACAAGGTGCTTCCACGCTAGCTGACCTGATCAAGCTAGCTGATAGGTACACTGCCGCCTATGATGAGGCAAACTCACACAAAAGAATGCGTGATAGACCCATAGGGATTCAAACCCCTCACAGTCACAGCAGTCTCAAACTCAAAATCCCACACCAAGTGGGAAAGCATCAGGTAATAAACCTCAAAGTGGGAAACCACAAGGTCGTAGTCCGGCCCCTGTGGGCCAAAGCAGTGCACAGAAGCGTTACTGCTCGCACTGTAAAATGACCTCCCACCACTCAGCAGACTGCCGAAAGTTCTTTGGCCCAGTACTCCAGACAATTGCCAGGTACCAGGTAGTGTCTACCCCTAAAGGCTTTGATACACCATCTATGGTACCCAGCATCACTACACCACCCATCAGTGAGCAAGTGTTAGTCAATAACACACCAGCCACATGTAAGTATGCCACTGGTTTGTCAGACAACACAGTAGTAACAGTGTCACTTGTTGATCCAACTACTGTCACAGAGGAGACTGTGCTTTTACAAGGAGATGCCTGACACTGCCCTCAACAAACTTACCTGAAGCAACAATGATGGTTGACAGTAGGTATATGTAAAAGGACAGATTAAGGCAGCCGTCATGGACAATCCAATCCATAACCTTATCCTTGGGGGCCTTTATGTCATCCTTGGGAGCCCAACTCAGCCTGCAATTGTATCTGCACTTCAGGCCAGGCCTCCAAACTAACTCAAGCCTCTTCACAAGGAGATTAAAAGAGCTCAGTGGACTGTCCCAACATTAGCCAAGTGCTTTGGGAAGCAGCGTAAAGCTCATCACTCACCTTGCAAGGGTGAATTTTTCAGGCAGAACGGTCTTTTATACCACAGGATTGGTAAAGACCGCGCACAGCTTGTGGTCTGGCTCCACACCAGACTTGAGTACTGGACGTGGGACATACGCTCCACTCCAAACGCCATATTGGGGTAGGGCCTACCACTCAATGGATGACAAATCAGTACTGTTGGCCTGGGATAGCAGAGGACAATAAACACTTTGTCAGTTCCTGTCCCCTGTGCCTAAACCTGTCACCCAGTCAGTGGGCCGACTCTTCCCCAGACCCTCCTGACAAACTAGCTACATGCTGACAAAAGGCCAATCCCGCTTTCTGAGGCTCCATTGGTGTCTGGGTGAGTCCGCAGTTGGTACCCAATTTATAAGGGACCAGGATCGGTGTTGGCTGTCAACTGGAAGTTTCTCTCAAGAGAGAATCTTTTTTTCTATGCCTGTTTGACATGACAACCCCACACTGATCTTCATAAAACCCATCCCCTCATTGTATCCACCCCCACCCCCACCCCCTTCTACTCCCCCTTCTCTCCGCCTCGTTCTTTCTCTCCCCATTGTCTCACAAATGGCAATATAGATCATTTATATATGTCAACTTTCTATCCCTCCCCCTCCCCTCTCAAATCCCCTCCCCTTCCCCCCCCCCCCCCCCCCCCCTCACTCTCCCCACAGTCTGTTGGGAGCTCCCAGCTGTGGCAACAATGATAGCGAGAAAGGTAATACCACTTTGCTGTACAGGTCTTCTGTATACTTTTCCTTCCCTTCCGTCCTTATTTGATAGATCAAAGACGCTAAGCTGGGCCTCTCTCCTCCCGTCACCAACAGCTCCCTTCCTTCCCTTCCGTCCTTATTTGATAGATCAAAGACGCTAAGCTGGGCCTCTCTCTCTCCCCATCACCAACAGCTCCCTTCCTTCCCTTCCGTCTTTATTTGATAGATCAAAGACGCTAAGCTGGGCCTCTCTCTCTACCCCATCACCAACAGCTCCCTTCCTTCCCTTCCGTCCTTATTTGATAGATCAAAGACGCTAAGCTGGGCCTCTCTCTCTCCCCATCACCAACAGCTCCCTTCCTTCCCTTCCGTCCTTATTTGATAGATCAAAGACGCTAAGCTGGGCCTCTCTCTCCCCCATCACCAACAGCTCCCTTCCTTCCCTTCCGTCCTTATTTGATAGATCAAAGACGCTAAGCTGGGCTCTCTCTCCCCATCACACAGCTCCCTTCCTTCCCTTCCGTCCTTATTTGATAGATCAAAGACGCTACGCTGGGCCTCTCTCTCTCCATCACCAACAGCTCCCTTCCTTCCTTCCGTCCTTATTTGATAGATCAAAGACGCTAAGCTGGGCCTCTCTCCCCTATCACCAACAGCTCCCTTCCTTCCCTTCCGTCTTATTTGATAGATCAAAGACGCTAAGCTGGGCCTCTCTCCCCCCATCACCAACAGCCCTTCCTTCCCTTCCGTCCTTATTTGATAGATCAAAGACGCTAAGCTGGCCTCTCTCCCCATCACCAACAGCTCCTTCCTTCCCTTCCGTCCTTATTTGATAGATCAAAGACGCTAAGCTGGGCCTCTCTCTTCCCCATCACCACAGCTCCCTTCCTTCCCTTCCGTCTTATTTGATAGATCAAAGACGCTAAGCTAGGCTCTTCCCCATCACCAACAGCTCCCTTCCTTCCCTTCCGTCCTTATTTGATAGATCAAAGACGCTAGCTGGGCCTCTCTCCTCCTATCACCAACAGCTCCCTTCCTTCCCTTCCGTCCTTATTTGATAGATCAAAGACGCTAAGCTAGGCCTCTCTCTCCCCTCACCACAACTCCCTTCCTTCCCTTCCGTCCTTATTTGATAGATAAAAGACGCTAAGCTGGCCTCTCTCCCCCATCACCAACAGCTCCCTTCCTTCCCTTCCGTCCTTATTTGATAGATCAAAGACGCTAAGCTGCCTCTCCTCCCCCACACCCTCCTCTCCCTTCCTCTATCAGTATTTGAAGATCAAAGACGCTAAGCTAGGCTCTCTCCCCCATCACCACACTCCTTCCTTCCTTCCTTTATTTGATAGATCAAAGACGCTACGCTGGCCTCTCTCCTCCTATCACCAACAGCTCCTTCCTTCCCTTCCGTCTTATTTGATAGATCAAAACGCTAAGCTGGCCTCTCTCTCTCCCATCACCAACAGCTCCCTTCCTCCCTTCCGCCTTATTTGATAGATCAAAGACGCTAGCTGGCCTCTCTCCCCTATCACAACACCCTTCCTTCCCTCCGTCCTTATTTGATAGATCAAAGACGCTAAGCTGGGCCTCTCTCCCCCATCACCAACAGCTCCCTTCCTTCCCTTCCGTCCTTATTTGATAGATCAAAGACGCTAGCTGGGCCTCTCTCTCCCCATCACCAACAGCTCCCTTCCTTCCCTTCCGTCCTTATTTGATAGATCAAGACGCTAAGCTGGGCCTCTCTCCTCCCCATCACAACAGCTCCCTTCCTTCCCTTCCGTCCTTATTTGATAGATCAAAGACGCTAAGCTGGCTCTCCCCCCATCCCACAGCTCCCTTCCTCCCTTCCGTCCTTATTTGATAGATCAAAGAGCTAAGCTGGGCCTCTCTCCCCTCACCAACAGCTCCCTTCCTTCCCTTCCGTCCTTATTTGATAGATCAAGACGCTAAGCTGGGCCTCTCTCCCCTATCACCAACAGCTCCCTTCCTTCCCTTCCGTCCTTATTTGATAGATCAAAGACGCTAAGCTGGGCCTCTCTCCCCCATCACCAACATCCCTTCCTTCCCTTCCGTCCTTATTTGATAGATCAAAGACCGCTAAGCGGCCCTCTCCTCCCCCATACAACAGCTCCCTTCTGCCTTCCTCCTATTGTATCAAACGCTAACTGCCTCCTCTCCTCCATCACCAACAGCTCCCTTCCTCCCTTCCTCCTTATTTATAGATCAAGACGCTAAGCTGGCCTCTCCTCCCCATACCAACAGCCCTTCCTTCCCTTCCGTCCTTATTTGATGATCAAAGACGCTAGCTGGGCCTCTCTCCCTATCACAACAGCTCCCTTCCTTCCCTTCGTCCTTATGATAACAAAGACGCTACTGCCTCTCTCCCTATACAACAGCTCCCTCCTTCCCTCCGTCCTTTTTCAAAGCCAGTGCCTTTCTCCACACCACAGCTCCCTTCCTTCCCTTTTTTGATCAAGACTAGCTGGCCTCTTCCCCATCACCAACAGCTCCCTTCTTCCTTCCGTCCTTATTTGATAGATCAAAGACCTAAGCTGGCCTCTCTCCCATCACCAACAGCTCCCTTCCTTCCTTCGTCCTTATTTGATAGATCAAAGAGCTAAGCTGGGCCTCTCCCCATCACCACAGCTCCTCCTTCCTTCCGTCCTTATTGATAGATCAAAGACGCTAGCTGGGCTCTCTCCCCACACACCTCCCTTCCTTCCTTCTCTTTTGATAATCAAAGACGCTAAGCTGGGCCTCTCTCTCTCCCCATCACCAACAGCTCCCTTCCTTCCCTTCCGTCCTTATGTGAAGAAAAAAAAAAAAAAAAATTTTTTTTTTTTTTTTTTTTTTTTTGATCAAAGACGCTACGCTGGGCCTCTCTCCTCCTATCACCAACAGCTCCCTTCCTTCCCTTCCGTCCTTATTTGATAGATCAAAGACGCTAAGCTGGGCCTCTCTCCCCTATCACCAACAGCTCCCTTCCTTCCTTCCGTCCTTATTTGATAGATCAAAGACGCTAAGCTGGGCCTCTCTCTCTCCCCATCACCAACAGCTCCCTTCCTTCCCTTCCGTCCTTATTTGATATTTGATAGATCAAAGACGCTAAGCTGGGCCCTCTCTCTCCCCATCACCAACAGCTCCCTTCCTTCCTTCCGTCCTTATTTGATAGATCAAGACGCTAACTGGGCCTCTCTCTTCCCCCAAATCACCACAGCTCCCTTCCTTCCATCCGTCTTATTTGATAGATCAAAGACGCTACGGGGCCTCTTTCCCCATCACCACAGCTCCCTTCCATTCCCTTCGTCCTTATTTGATAGATAAAGACGCTAAGCTGGGCCTCTCTCCTCCTCATCACCAACAGTTTCCCTTTCCCTTTCCCTTTTCCCGTCCTTATTTGGATAGATCAAAGACGCTAAGCGGTCCTCTCCCCTATCACCAACAGCTCCCTTCTTCCCTTCCGTCCTTATTTGATAGATCAAAGACGCTAAGCTGGGCCTCTCTCTCCCCCCCATCACCAACAGCTCCCTTCCTTCCCTTCCGTCCTATTTGATAGATCAAAGACGCTAAGCTGGCCTCTCTCCCCATCACCAACAGCTCCCTTCCTTTCCCCTTCCGTCCTTATTTGATAGATCAAAGACGCTAAGCTGGCCCTCTTCTCCCCATCACCAACAGCTCCCTTCCTTCCCTTCCGTCCTTATTTGATAGATCAAAGACGCTAAGCTAGGCCTCTCTCCCCCATCACCAACAGCTCCCTTCCTTCCCTTCCGTCCTTATTTGATAGATCAAAGACGCTACGCTGGCCTCTCTCCCCCATCACCAACAGCTCCCTTCCTTCCCTTCCGTCCTTATTTGATAGATCAAAGACGCTAAGCTGGGCCTCTCTCTTCCCCATCACCAACAGCTCCCTTCCTTCCCTTCCGTCCTTATTTGATAGATCAAAGACGCTAAGCTGGGCCTCTCTCCCCCATCACCAACAGCTCCCTTCCTTCCCTTCCGTCCTTATTTGATAGATCAAAGACGCTAAGCTGGGCCTCTCTCTTCCCCATCACCAACAGCTCCCTTCCTTCCCTTCCGTCCTTATTTGATAGATCAAAGACGCTAAGCTGGGCCTCTCTTCCCCATCACCAACAGCTCCCTTCCTTCCTTCCGTCCTTATTTGATAGATCAAAGACGCTAAGCTGGCCTCTCTCCCCATCACCAACAGCTCCCTTCCTTCCCTTCCGTCCTTATTTGATAGATCAAAGACGCTAAGCTGGGCCTCTCTCTCTCCCCATCACCAACAGCTCCCTTCCTTCCCTTCCGTCCTTATTTGATAGATCAAAGACGCTAGCTGGGCCTCTCTCCTCCTATCACCAACAGCTCCCTTCCTTCCCTTCCGTCCTTATTTGATAGATCAAAGACGCTAAGCTGGGCTCTCTCTCTCCCCATCACCAACAGCTCCCTTCCTTCCCTTCCGTCTTATTTGATAGATCAAAGACGCTAAGCTGGGCCTCTCTCCCCCATCACCAACAGCTCCCTTCCTTCCTTCCGTCCTTATTTGATAGATCAAAGACGCTAAGCTGGCCTCTCTCTCTCCCCCATCACCAACAGCTCCCTTCCTTCCCTTCCGTCCTTATTTGATAGATCAAAGACGCTAAGCTGGGCCTCTCCTCTCCCCATCACCAACAGCTCCCTTCCTTCCCTTCCGTCCTTATTTGATAGATCAAAGACGCTACGCTGGGCCTCTCTCCTCCTATCACCAACAGCTCCCTTCCTTCCCTTCCGTCCTTATTTGATAGATCAAAGACGCTAAGCTGGGCCCTCTCTCCCCCATCACCAACAGCTCCCTTCCTTCCCTTCCGTCCTTATTTGATAGATCAAAGACGCTAAGCTGGGCCTCTCTCCCCCATCACCAACAGCTCCTTCCTTCCCTTCCGTCCTTATTTGATAGATCAAAGACGCTAAGCTGGGCCTCTCTCCCCATCACCAACAGCTCCCTTCCTTCCCTTCCGTCCTTATTTGATAGATCAAAGACGCTAAGCTGGGCCTCTCTCTCCCCCATCACCAACAGCTCCCTTCCTTCCCTTCCGTCCTTATTTGATAGATCAAAGACGCTAAGCTGGGCCTCTCTCCCCATCACCAACAGCTCCCTTCCTTCCTTCCGTCCTTATTTGATAGATCAAAGACGCTAAGCTGGGCCTCTTCCTCCCCATCACAACAGCTCCCTTCCTTCCCTTCCGTCCTTATTTGATAGATCAAAGACGCTAAGCTGGGCCTCTCTCCCCCATCACCAACAGCTCCCTTCCTTCCCTTCCGTCCTTATTTGATAGATCAAAGACGCTAAGCTGGGCCTCTCTCTCCCATCACCAACAGCTCCCTTCCTTCCCTTCCGTCCTTATTGATAGATCAAAGACGCTAAGCTGGCCCCTCTCCCCCATCACCAACAGTCCCTTCCTTCCCTTCCGTCCTTATTTGATAGATCAAAGACGCTAAGCTGGGCCTCTCTCCTCCATCACCAACAGCTCCCTTCCTTCCCTTCCGTCCTTATTTGATAGATCAAAGACGCTAAGCTGGGCCTCTCTCCTCATCACCAACAGCTCCCTTCCTTCCCTTCCGTCCTTATTTGATAGATCAAAGACGCTAAGCTGGGCCTCTCTCTCCCCATCACCAACAGCTCCTTCCTTCCCTTCCGTCCTTATTTGATAGATCAAAGACGCTAAGCTGGGCCTCTCTCTCTCCCCCATCACCAACAGCTCCCTTCCTTCCCTTCCGTCCTTATTTGATAGATCAAAGACGCTAAGCTGGGCCTCTCTCCTCCTATCACCAACAGCTCCCTTCCTTCCCTTCCGTCCTTATTTGATAGATCAAAGACGCTAAGCTGGGCCTCTCTCCCCCATCACCAACAGCTCCCTTCCTTCCCTTCCGTCCTTATTTGATAGATCAAAGACGCTAGCTGGGCCTCTCTCCTCCCATCACCAACAGCTCCCTTCCTTCCCTTCCGTCCTTATTGATAGATCAAAGACGCTAAGCTAGGCCTCTCTCCCCCATCACCAACAGCTCCCTTCCTTCCCTTCCGTCCTTATTTGATAGATCAAAGACGCTAAGCTGGGCTCTCTCTCCCCATCACCAACAGCTCCCTTCCTTCCCTTCCGTCCTTATTTGATAGATCAAAGCGCTACGCTGGGCCTCTCTCCCCCATCACCAACAGCTCCCTTCCTTCCCTTCCGTCCTTATTTGATAGATCAAAGACGCTAAGCTGGGCTCTCTCTTCCCCCATCACCAACAGCTCCTTCCTTCCCTTCCGTCCTTATTTGATAGATCAAAGACGCTACAGTGGGCCTCTCTCTCTCCCATCACCAACAGCTCCCTTCTTCCTTCCGTCCTTATTTGATAGATCAAAGACGCTAAGCTGGGCCTCTACTCCCCCATCACCAACAGCTCCCTTCCTTCCCTTCCGTCCTTATTTGATAGATCAAAGACGCTAAGCTGGGCCTCTCTCTCTCCCCATCACCAACAGCTCCCTTCCTTCCCTTCCGTCCTTATTTGATAGATCAAAGACGCTAGCTGGGCTCTCTCCTCCCTATCACCAACAGCTCCTTCCTCCCTTCCGTCCTTATTTGATAGATCAAAGACGCTAAGCTGGGCCTCTCTCTCTCCCATCACCAACAGCTCCCTTCCTTCCCTTCCGTCCTTATTTGATAGATCAAAGACGCTAAGCTGGGCCTCTCTCCCCCATCACCAACAGCTCCCTTCCTTCCCTTCCGTCCTTATTTGATAGATCAAAGACGCTAAGCTGGCCTCTCTCCCCCATTCACAACAGCTCCTTCCTTCCTTCCGTCCTTATTTGATAGATCAAAGACGCTAAGCTGGGCCTCTCTCTCTCCCCCATCACCAACAGCTCCCTTCCTTCCCTTCCGTCCTTATTTGATAGATCAAAGACGCTAGCTGGGCCTCTCTCCCCATCACCAACAGCTCCTTCCTTCCCTTCCGTCCTTATTTGATAGATCAAAGACGCTAAGCTGGGCCTCCTCTCTCCCCTATCACCAACAGCTCCCTTCCTTCCCTTCCGTCCTTATTTGATAGATCAAAGACGCTAAGCTGGGCCTCTCTCTCCCCATCACCAACAGCTCCCTTCCTTCCCTTCCGTCCTTATTTGATAGATCAAAGACGCTAAGCTGGGCCTCTCCCCCTTCACCAACAGCTCCCTTCCTTCCCTTCCGTCCTTATTTGATAGATCAAAGACGCTAAGCTGGGCCTCTCTCTCCTCCCATCACCAACAGCTCCCTTCCTTCCCTTCCGTCCTATTTGATAGATCAAAGACGCTAAGCTGGCCTCTCTCCCCCATCACCAACAGCTCCTTCCTTCCCTTCCGCCTTATTTGATAGATCAAAGACGCTAAGCTGGGCCTCTCTCTCTCCCCATCACCAACAGCTCCTTCCTTCCCTTCCGTCCTTATTTGATAGATCAAAGACGCTAAGCTGGGCCTCTCTCTCTCCCCCATCACCAACAGCTCCTTCCTTCCCTTCCGTCCTTATTTGATAGATCAAAGACGCTAAGCTGGGCCTCTCTCCTCCATCACCAACAGCTCCCTTCCTTCCCTTCCGTCCTTATTTGATAGATCAAAGACGCTACGCTGGGCCTCTCTCTCTCCCATCACCAACAGCTCCCTTCCTTCCCTTCCGTCCTTATTTGATAGATCAAAGACGCTAAGCTGGGCCTCTCTCCCCTATCACCAACAGCTCCCTTCCTTCCCTTCCGTCCTTATTTGATAGATCAAAGACGCTAAGCTGGGCCTCTCTCTCTCCCCATCACCAACAGCTCCTCCTTCCCTTCCGTCCTTATTTGATAGATCAAAGACGCTAAGCTGGCCTCTCTTCCCCATCACCAACAGCTCCCTTCCTTCCCTTCCGTCCTTATTTGATAGATCAAAGACGCTAAGCTGGGCCTCTCTCCCCCATCACCAACAGCTCCCTTCCTTCCCTTCCGTCTTATTTGATAGATCAACCGCTGTGGGCCTCCTCACCCACCACCAGCTCCCTTCCTTCCTCGTCTATTTTGATAGACCCCAAAGACGTAGTGGCCTCTTTTCCCCAAACACCCCAAAAGGTCCTTCCCCTGTCTTAAATTTTAAGATCAAGAGCACGTGGCCTTCTCCTCCTTAAACCCCAAAAGCACCCTTCTTCCCTCTCTATTGATGATCAACTTAGGGGCCTCCTCTCCCCATCCCCACCCCCTTCTCCCTTCGTCTATTTATAGTCAGACGCTGTGGCCCTTCTCCCCCATCACCAACACTCCCTTTCCCTTCCTCCTATTTGATAGATCAACCCCCCTAAGCTAGGCTCTCTCCCCAACACCAACGCTTCCCCTTTCCCTTCCTTCCGTCCTTTTGATAGCCCCCCGAGCCCAGCAGGCCTTCTCTCTCCCCCATCACCAAAACTCCCCTTCTTCCTCCGTTTAATGATAGAACAAGACGAAGCTGGGGCCCCTCTTCCATCACCAAAAGCCCTTCCTTCCCCTCCCCTTTTTGTAGATCCCCGCGTAAAAAGGCCTTTCCTTCCCCCATCACCACAGCTCTTCCTCCCTTCCGCTAATTGTAGATAAACGCTAAGGGTGGGGCTCTTCTCCCATCACCCCAAAGTCCCCCTTCCTTCCCTTAAAAATTTTAAAACCCAAAAACGCTACGGCCCCCCCTCCTCCCACACCAAAAGGGGCCGTCTTCCCCCCGTTTCCCTTTTTTGTAGATCAAAACGCTAAGCTGGCCTCTCTCTCTCCCCCATCCAACGCCCCCTTCCTTCCCTCCGTCCTTATTGATGGGCAAAGACCTAGCTGGGCCTCTCCACATCACCCCCCTCCCCCCTTTTCCCCCCTTCTTTCCCTTTTATTTGATCAAAAGGGCGCCAACTAGGCCCTCTTTTCCCCTCCAACAGCTCCCTTCTTCCCTTCCCCCTCCAATTGATAGAACAAAGAGCCTAAGTGGGCCTCTCTCCCTTTACCAACGGGTCCCTCCTTTCCGTCCCTTAATTGATAGATCAAAGACGCTAAGTGGGCCCTCCCCCTAAACCCCACCCAGCTCCCTTTCCCCTTTCCTTTTGCTTAAAAGGGTAGATAAGACGCAAAACTGGGCCTCTTCTCCCCCCCCCCAAGTCCTTTTTTCCCCCCTTCCCCTCCTTATTAGATGTAAAAACGCCCAAGGGGCCCTCCTTTTCCCCCAAAACACAGCCCTTCTCCTTCCGTCCAAATTTTATAGAACCAGACGCTAGCTGGGGTCTCTTTCCCCCTCCCAACAGCCCTTTTCCCTTCTTCCGTCCTTATTTGATAGATCAAGACCCCAGCTGGGGCCCCTCTCCCAACCACCCAAAGTCCCCCCCCTTCTTATTGATTAAGATAAGAACCTCCCCGGGCCTCTTTTCCCCCCATCAACACACTCCTTCCTTCCCCTCCGCCTTTTTTGATAGTCCCAAAACGCTAGCCCGTCTCCTTCTCCCCATCACCACAGCTCTTCCTTCCCCCCCGTCCTTTTTGATAGAAAAAAAGGGGTAGCTGGGCCCTCTTTTTTTTTTCACCCAGGGTCCCCCTTCTTCCCTTCCCCTCTTTTTTTGGGGAAAAATCAAGAGCTAAGGGTGGCCCTCTCCCCAACCAACCCGCTCCCTTCCTTCCCCTCCGTTTCCCTTTTTTGATAGATCAAGACCCTAAGCTGGGCCCTTTCTCTCCCTCACAACGCCTTTCCTCTTCCTTTTCCGTCCTTTTTTTAAATAAATTTTTTTTCTTTTCCCCCCTTTTATTAAAATCCCCCCCCACCCATTTTCCTTTCCCCTTTCTAATTTACAAAATTTTTCTCTTTCCCTAAATTAAAACAACACCCCCCCCCTTTTCCTTTTTCTAAATTTAAATTTAAAACATTTTCCCTTTAACTTAAAATCAACACCCACCCCCCCCTTTCCTTCCTTTAAAAATTATCATTTTTCCCCTCCTTTCCCCTAAAAAACAACCCCCACTTTTTTCCTTTTTCCCTTTTTTCTAAACCCATTTTTTTTCTTCCCTTTTTAAACAACACCCCCCTTCTTCCCTTTTTTTTCCCTTTTATAATTATCTTTTTTTTCTCTCCTTTAACTTAAATCCACACCCAAACCTTTTTTCCCCTTTTTTCCCCCTTTAAAATAATAAACTCACCTTTCTCCAAATACCCAAAACCCCCCCCCTTCCATTCAAAACCCCCCCATAATTAACATTTTCTACTTTTCTTCCAACCCCCCCAAAACCCCCCTTCTTCCTTCCTCCTTAATAAAAAACCAAATTTTTCTTTTAAAAATTAAAACCCACCCACTTTTTCTTTCCTTTCATAATAAATTTCTTTTTTATCTCTTCCCCCATCCCCAAAAACACCCCCCCCTTCTTTTTCCTTTTCTAAAAATTTTAAAAATTCTCTCTTCAACCTTAAATCAACCACCCCCTTCCTTTCCCCTATTTAAATTTATATTTTAATCCATTTTTCCTTAAAAACAAACCCCCTTTTTCCTTTCTTCCTTATTATAATTAACATTTTCTCTCTTCTAAATTCCCCAAACCCCAAACCCCCCCTAATTTTCCTTTTCCTTTCTTTTTAAATTTTCATTTTTCTCTCTCCTAACTTTAAAACCCCAAAACCCACCTTTCCCCTTTTCCCTTTCCCTTTTTTATAATTATCATTTTTTTTCCCAAAATTTTTTCTAACTAAAATAACCCCCCCCCTTCTTCCTTTTCCCTTATTTATACAAACAAATAAATCCCCTCCCCTACAACTTTAAAAACAACCCCCCTTCCTTTTCCCCTTTTAAAATTTAAAAATTTCCCCCCTTTTTAAAATTAAATCACCCAAACCCCCCCTTCTATCCTTTCCCCTTTTATTATCAAAATTTTTCTTTTCTTCCTTCCCCCAACACCCCCCCACTTCCTTTTTCCTTCCCCTTTTTTAAACCTTTTTCTCTTCTTTTAAATCCCCAAAACCCCCCCACCTCTTTCCTTTCCTCCTTCTTAATATACTTTTCCCCCTTATATTAAAAAAATAATTTTTCTTTCTAACCCTCAACCCACCTTTTCCAATTCCTTCCTTATTAAAAAACACCTTCTTACAAAACCCCAAACCCCCCCTTCCCTTCCAAATTCTAAATTTCTTAAAAAAAAACACTTCTTTTTAAATTTAAAAACAACCCACCTTATCCCCTTTCCCTTTCCCTTTCTATATTTCTATTTTTCTCTTTTAAAACCCCTTTAAATCACCCCACCTTTTTTTCCTTTTCCCTTTTTCCATATTTCCTTTTCTCTCTTTTTTACTTAAAATCAAAACCCCCCCCCCTTCTTCTTTTTTTTCCTTTCTATAAATTTTCATTTTATCTCTTTCTTTCCCCCAATTTAAAAAAACAACACCCCCCCTTTTCCTTTCCTTCTTTTAAAATTATCATTTTTCTCTTACTAAATTTAAAAACACACCCCCTTCCCTTTTCCTTTTTCCTTTCATATTTAAATTTTTTTCCTTTTTCTCCAACTTTTAAAAAACCCCAAAACCCCCCTTTTTCCTTTCCCTTTCCCCTATAATTTTCATTTTTCCTCTTATCTTCCCTAATTTAAAAAAAAAAACCCAAACCTTTTTCCTTTCCCTTTCCTTTTTATAAAATTTTTATTCCCCCCCCTTTCCCTTAACCCCAAAAACCCCCACCTTTTTTTTCTTTTTTAAATTATCCTTTTTTTTTTCTTTCCCTAAAAAAAAACACCCCCCTTCTTTCCCCCTTTTATTTTTTTCTATACTTAAAAAATTTTTCAAACCTAATTTAAAAAATCCAAAAAACCCCACCTTTCTTCTTTACCTTTTAAATTATCCCTTTTTTCTCTTCCCAAAAAAAAAAACAAACCCTTTTTCCTTTTCCCCCCCTTTCTATAATACTTTTTTTTTTCCTTCCTCCTCATTTTCCCTTAAAAAATCAAAAACCCCCCCCTTTTTCCTTTTTTTCCTTTAAAACCCCAAATTTATTTAAAAAACCCACCCCTTTTACTTCAACCAAAAAACCAAACCCTTTTCAATCCCCTTTTCCCCTTTTCCAAATTTAAAAAAATTTTTTTTTTATTCTACTTCCCCATTTAAAACCCCCCCCAAACAACACCCCCACCCCCACACAAACACCCAACCCCACCCAACCCACACCACCCCAAACCACACCCACCCAAAACACACCCCCAAAACCACCCACACCCCCAAAACCCACCACCCCAAACCCAACCACCCCCCCCACCCCCACCCCCCCAAACCCCCCACCCCCACCAACACACCCCCAACCCCCACCCCCCACCCCCACCCCCAAACCCCCACCACCCCCCCACCCCCCCCCCCACCCCAACCCACACCACCACCCCCACCCCCCCAACCCCCACCAAACCACACCCCCCCCCCCCCCACCCACCCCACCCCCAACCACCCCCCCCAACCCACCACACCACCCCCCCCCACCAACAAACCCCCACCCACCCCCCACACCCCACAACCCCCCCCACAACCCCCCCCCACCCCACCACCACCCCCCACCCCCCAACCCACCACAACCCCACCACCCACCCAACCCCAACAAACCCACCCCCCACCCACCCCCCAACACAACCCACCCCCCACCCCACCACCCCCCACCCAACCAACACCCCCCCACCCACCACCAACCCACCACCCCCCACCCACCCCCACCCCCCACCACACCCCACCCCAACCCAAACCCCCCCACCCCCCACCCACCCCCCCACCCCCAACCCACAAACCACCCCCCCCACCCCACCCACCACCCACACCCCAAACCCAACACCACACCCCCCACACCCAACACCCCACCCCCCCCCCCACCCCCCACCCCCACCCCACACCCCCACCACCCCAACCACAACCCCACCCCCAACACCCCCACCACCCACCCACCCCCACACCACCAACCCCCCCCCCAACCACCACACCAACCCCACCCACAACCCCCCACACCACAACCCCCCAACCCCCCCCACCCCCACCCCCCCCCCCCCACCCACCCCCCCCCCAACCACCACCACCCCAACCAACCCAACACCCCACACCCCACACCCACCCCACACACCACAACCACCCCCCCCCCCCCACCCCCCACACCCACACCCAACCCCCCAAACCCCCCCACCCCCCCACCCCCCCACCCCCCCCCCACCCACCCACCCCCACCCCCCCACCCACCCCCCCACCCCCCCCCCACAAAACCACCCCCAACCACCCACCCACCAACCCCCCCACCCCCACACCCCCCCAACCCCCCCCACAACCACACCCCCCCCAACCACCCCCCACCCACACCCCCCCCCACCAACCCCACCACACACCCACCCCCCACACCAACCCCCAACCACCCCCACCCCCCCCCACACCACAACCCCCCCCACCCCCCCACACAACCACCCCAACAACCCCCACCCCCCCCACCACCCACCCACACCCCAACACCCCCAACCCCCACCCCCCCCCACACACACCCACCCCCACCCCACAACAACCCCCCCCCCAACCCCCACCCACCAACCAACACCCCCAACACACCCCCCCCCCCAACACCACCCCCCCACCACCCCACACACCCCCAACCCCACACACACACACCACCACCCCCCCAAACCACCCACCCAAACAAACCCAAACCAACCCCCCACCCCACCCCCACACCCCCCCCCACACACCACCCAACCAACCCCCACCCACCACCCCCAACCACCCCCCCAACACCACCCACACACCCCCAAACCACACCCACCCACCCACCCCCCACCCCCACCCCCCCCCCCCCACACACCCCCCACCACCACAACACACCCCACCCCCCACACACCACCCCCACACCCCACCCCCACCCCACCACCCCCCCCAACCCCACCCCACCAACCACCACACACCACCCCCCACAAACCACCCCCCAACCCCCACCCCCCCCCCCCAACCACCCACACCACACCCCACCACCCCACCCAACACCCCACCCCAACCCCACCCCACCACCACCCACACACCAACCCCCCAACCACCACCCACACCCCCCAACCACCCAAACCCACCCCACCCCACCCCAAACCACCCCACCACCCCCACCCACCCCCCACCCAACACCCAACCCCAACAACCCCAACCACCACACACCCCCCCACCCCCACAACACACCACACACCACCACACCCAACACACCACACACCCCCAATAACACCCCCAACCAACAACCCAACAAAAACACACCACCCCCACCACAACCACCCCCACCAACCCCCCAAACCCACCAACCAACCCCCCCCACCCCCCCACCCACCCCAACACCCCCCCCCCAACACCCCACCACCCCATAACCCACCCACCCCACCCCCCCCCCAACCCCACAACCAAAAACCCACACCCCACACCCACACCCCCCCACCCCCCAACACCCCACCCACAACCCCCCACCACAAACACCCCCCCCCACCCACACCCCCCCCCCCCCCACCCCCCCCCACACAACCATCCCCCACCACCATTTTTTTAAAAAAATCTTTCTTTAAAAACCCCTTTTCCTTTCCCCCTTTTAAAATTTTTTTTCCCCTTTTTTAATTAAAAAAAAAACCCCCCCTTCCCTTTCCTTCTTTCATAATTTATTTTTCCTTTTTTCAAAAAAACCCCCCCCCCCTTTTTCCTTTTCCTTAATTAAACAAACCCCCCTTTTTCTTTAAACCCCCCCTTTTTTTCCTTTCCTTCTTCAAAACATTTTTTCTTCCTAAAAACTCTTTCCCCAAAAAACAACCCCCCCTTTCCCTTTTTTCCCCCTTTTTATTTTTTCTTTTCCCTTAAACTTAAAAAAAACCAACCCTTTTTTTTCCTTTTTTTATATTATCATTTTTTTTTCTCTTTTCCCCAATTAAAACAAACCCCTTTTCCCTTTTCCCTTCCTTTTTAAAAAATTTTTTTTTTTTCCCCACTTTTTTCCCCAACCTTTTTTCCCTTTCCCCCTTTTTATAATTTTTTTTCTTTTTTTAAAAATTTTTTCCCCCCCTTTTTTCCCCCCCTTCTTTTTTTTTTTTTTTTTTTCTTTAAAAAAAAAACCCAAAACCTTCTTCTTTCCTTTCCCTTTTATAATTATTTTTTCTTTTTAACCCCCAAAAAATCAAAAAACCCCCTTTTCCCTTTTCCCTTTTTTTCCTTTTTAAAACACTTTCCTTCCCAAAATTAAATTTCCCCAAATTTTTTTTTTTTTTTTTTTTTTTTTTTTTTTTTTTTTTTTTTTTTTTTTTTTTTTTTTTTTTTTTTTTTTTTTTTTTTTTTTTTTTTTTTTTTTTTTTTTTTTTTTTTTTTTTTTTTTTTTTTTTTTTTTTTTTTTTTTTTTTTTTTTTTTTTTTTTTTTTTTTAAAATCAACACCCAAATTCTTCCCTTTTCCCTTCCTTTCTATAATTATCTTTTTCTCTTTCCCTTTTAAATTAAAATCAACACCCCACCTTCTTCCTTCTTCCCTTTTTATATTTATCATTTTTCTCTTTTACTAACTTACAAAAACACAACCACTTTTTCCTTTCCTTCCTTTCTATAATTATCACTTTTTCTCTCTTCTAACTTAAAATCAACACCCACCTTCCTTTCCTTTCTTCCTTTCTATAATTATATTTTTTCCCCTCTTCTAAACTTAAAATCACACACCCCTTCTCCCTTTTCCTTTCCCAATTATCCTTTTTCTCTTCCCAATAAAAAAATTTTTCCCCCTTATAATTAAAATTTTTTCTCACTTCCCCTTAAATCAACACCCCCTTCTTCCTTTCTCCTTTCTTTAATTTATCATTTTTCTCTCTTCCCACTTAAAATCAACACCCACCTTCTTCCCTTTTCCCTTTTTTCTATAATTATCATTTTTCTCTCTTCTCTAACTTAAAATCAACACCCACCCTTCCCTTCCCTTTTTCAAAATTATATTTTTTTTCTCTTTCCCCAACTTAAAAACAAAACCCCCCCCCCCCTTTTTCCTTCCTCCCTTTTTCCAAAATTTTTTAATTTTTCTCTTCCCAAATTTAAATCCCCCCACCTTTTTTTCCTTCCTTTTTATAAATTTTCATTTTTCTCCTTCCCCAAAAAAATCAAACCCCCTTCTTCCTTTCCTTCTTTCTTAAATTTTATTTTTTTTCATCCCTTTTAAAAAAAAATCAAACCACCTTCTTCCTTTTCCTTTCCCTTTTTCCCCCAAATTTTTTTTTTCTCTTTCTTACCCTTTAAAAACAAACCCCCCCTTCCTTTCCCTTCCCTTTTTCCCAAAAATTTTTCATTTTTTTCCCCCTTTTCTTCAAATTTAAAATTTTTCCCCCCCACCTTCCCTTTTTCCCATTTTCCCTTTTAAAAATTATCCTTTTTTCTCTTCCCCAATTAAAATCAACACCCCTTCTTTTTCCTTCCTTTTATAAAAAAACTTTTTTTC
>CM065747.1:2962824-2980324 GCA_033310375.1 Conus canariensis
GAAGGAAAGGAAGGAAGGTGGGGTGGTGATTTGTAGAGTTGAGGAAAGAGAGAGAAAAATGATAATTATAGAAGGAATAAAGGAAGAGTGGGGGTGTTGATTGTAATTTGATGGAAGAGAGAAAAATGATAATTATAAGAAAGGAAGGAAAGGAAGGAGGTGGGTGTGTGATTTGGTAGATTTATGGAAGATAGAAAGAAGTGATAATTATGAGAAAGAAGGAAGGAAGGAAGGTGGGGTGTTGATTTGTAGAGTTGATGGAAGAAGATAGAAAAAAATGATAATTATAGAAATGAAGAAAGGAAGGAAGGTGGGTTTGTGATTTGTAAGTGAGAAGAGAGGAAGAAAATGATAATTATGAGAAAGTAAGGAAAGGAAGAATGTGGTGTTGTGATTTGTAGAGTTAGGGAAGAGAAGAGAGAAAAATGATAATATGATAGAAAGGAAGGAAAGGAAGAAGGTGGGGTGTTGATTGTAATTGGAGGAAGAGAGAAAAATGATAATTATAGAAAGGAAGAAAGGAAGTAGTGG
This sequence comes from Conus canariensis, assembly GCA_033310375.1. Taxonomy (NCBI): domain Eukaryota; kingdom Metazoa; phylum Mollusca; class Gastropoda; order Neogastropoda; family Conidae; genus Conus; species Conus canariensis. Next base: position 2,963,356 of record CM065747.1, read on the forward strand.
GGTGTTGATTTGTAGAGTTAGTGAAGAGAGAAAATGATAATATGAAAGAAGGAAAGGAAGGAAGGTGGGTGTGTGATTTGTAAGTTGATGGAAGAAGAGAGAAAAGATAATTATAGAAGAAGGAAAGAAGAAGGTGGGTGTGTGATTTGTAGAGTTGAGGGAAAGAGAAAAATGATAATTATAGAAAGGAAGGAAAGGAAGGAAGTGGGGTGTGTGATTGAAGTATGGAAAGGAGAGAAAAATGATAATTATGGGGGGAAAATGAAAGAAGAAGGTGGGGGAGTGTGTGGTATTTAAATAGAGGAAAGAAAATGATAATTTAGAAAGAAGGAAAATGAAGTGGGAGTTGTTTTTAGAGTTAGGGAAAGAGAAAAATGATAATTATAGAAAGGAAGGAAAGAAGAAGGTGGGTGTTGATTTGTAAGTTAGAAAGAGAAGAATGATAATATGAGAAGGAAGAAGAAGGAGTGGGTGTTGATTGTAATTGATGGAAGAGAGAAATGATATTATAGAAAGGAAGGAAAAAGAATTGTTGTTTGTAGGTTAGGGAGAGAAGAGAAAAATGATAATTAAGAAAGGAAGGAAAGGAAGGAGGTGGTGTGATTTTAGAGTTGAGAAGAGAAAAAAGTATAAATTATGAGAAAAGAAAGGAAGGAGTGGGGTGTGTATTTGTAAGTAGGGAGAGAAGAGAGAAAATGATAATATGAGAAAGAGAAAGAAAGTGGGTGTTATTTGTAAGTTGAGAAGATGAGAGAGAAAAATGATAATTATGAGAAAGGAAGGAAAGGAAGGAAGGTGGGTGTGATTTGTAGAGTTGAGGAGTGGAAGAGAGAAAAATGATTAATATAGAAAGGAAGGAAAGGAAGGGGAAGGTGTGGTGTTGATTTGTAGAGTTGAGGGAAAGAGAGAAAAATGATAATTATGAAAAGAAGAAAAGAAGGTGTGGGGTGTGATTTGGGGTAGAGTTTAGGGAAGAGAGAAAAATGATAATTATGATAAAGGAAGGAAAGGAAGGAAGTGGGGTGTTGATTTGTAGAGTTGAGGGAAGAAGAGAGAAAAATGATAATTATGAGAAAGGAAGGAAAGGAAGGAAGGTGGGGTGTGTGATTTGTAGAGTTGAGGGGAAGAGAGAGAAAAATGATAATTATAGAAAGGAAGGAAAGGAAGGAAGGTGGGGTGTTGATTTGTAGAGTTATGGGGAAGAGAGAAAAATGATAATTATAGAAAGGAAGGAAAGGAAGAAGGTGGGGTGTTGATTTGTAAGTTGAGGGAAGAGAGAGAGAAAAATGATAATTATAGAAAGGAAGGAAAGGAAGAAGGTGGGGTGTGTGATTTGTAGAGTTGAGAGGAAAGAGAAAAAAATGATAATTATAGAAGAAGGAAAGGAAGAAGGTGGGTGTGTGATTTGTAAGTTAGGGAAGAGAGAGAGAAAAATGATAATTATGAGAAAGGAAGGAAGGAAGAAGGTGGGGTGTGATTTGTAGAGTTAGGAAAGAGAGAAGAAAAATATAATTATGAGAAAGGAAGGAAAGGAAGGAAGGTGGGGTGTGTGATTTGTAAGTTGAGGGAAGAGAGAAAAATGATAATTATGAGAAAGGAAGGAAAGGAAGGAAGGTGGGTGTGTGATTTGGTAAGTTAGGGAAGAGAGAAAAATGATAATTATGAGAAAGGAATGAAGGAAGGAAGGTGGGGTGTTGATTTGTAGAGTTGAGGAAGAGAGAAGAATGATAATTATGAGAAAGGAAGGAAGGAAGAAGGTGGGGTGTGATTTGTAGATTGAGGGAAGAGAGAGAGAAAAATGATAATTATAGAAAGGAAGGAAAGGAAGGAAGGTGGGGTGTGTGATTTTGTAGAGTAGGGGAAGAGATAGAAGAAGTGATAATTATGAGAAAGGAAGGAAAGGAAGAAGGTGGGGTGTGTGATTTGTAAGTTAGGGAAAGAGAGAAAAATATAATTATAGAAAGAAGGGAAAGGAAGAAGGTGGGTGTTGATTTGTAGAGTTGAGGAAGAGAGAGATAAAATGATAATTATGAGAAAGGAAGGAAAGGAAGAAGGTGGGTGTTGATTTGTAGATTTGAGGGGAAGAGAGAAAAATGATAATTATAGAAAGGAAGGAAAGGAAGAAGGTGGGTGTGTGATTGTAGAGTTATGGAAGAGAGAAGAAAAATGATAATTATAGAAAGGAAGGAAAGAAGGAAGTGGGGTGTTGATTGTAGAGTTGAGGGAAGAGATGAAAATGATAATTATAGAAAGGAAGGAAAGGAAGGAAGGTGGGGTGTTGATTTGTAGAGTTGAGGGAAGAGAGAGAGAAAAATGAATTATAGAAAGGAAGGAAAGAAGGAAGTGGGGTGTTGATTTGTAAGTTGAGGGGAAGAGAGAAGAAAAATGATAATTATAGAAAGGGAATGGAAAGAAGAAGTGGTGTCTTTGGAGTTTGATGGAAAGAGAAAAGAATGATAATTATGAAGAAGAAAGAAGGAAGTGGGTGTATTTGAGTGATGTATAGTAGAAGAAGTGATAATAAAAGAGAATAGAAAAGGTGGTGATTGATTGTAGAGTAGAGGAAGAGAAAAAGTGATAATTAAGAAGAAGAAGAAGAAAGGGGTTGTGTTTGTAATTGAGGAAAGAGATATAAATATGATAATATAGAAAGAAGAAGGAAGAAGTGAGGTTGCTTCTGTTAGTTAGAAAGAGAAAATGATAATTATAAAGAAGAAAAGAAGGTGGTGTTATTTGTAGATTAGGAAGAGAAAAATATAATTATAAAAGGAAGGAAAGAAGAAGTTGGGGTGTTATTGTAAGTTGAGAGAGAAAATATAATTTAGAAAGAGAAGAAGAGTGTGTGTATTTGATAGATCAAAGACGCTAAGCTGGGCTCTCTCCACATCACCAACAAGCTCCTATCCTATCTCCGCTTATTGAAGAAAGTGTGGCTCTTTTTAAGTTCATATTGTATTTGAAAGTCAAATGTTACTGTAAGTATAAGGAGCTCTCTCCCATCACCAACAGCTCCCTTCCTCCCTTCCGTCCTTATTTGATAGATCAAAGACGCTAAGCTGGGCCTCTCTCTCCCCCATCACCAACAGCCCTGCCTTCCCTCCGTCCTTATTTGATAGATCAAAGAGACCTAAGCTGACCTCTCTCCTCCATCACCAACAGCTCCCTTCCTTCCCTTCCGTCCTTATTTGATAGATCAAAGACGCTAAGCTGGGCCTCTCTCTCCCCATCACCAACAGCTCCCTTCCTTCCCTTCCGTCCTTATTTGATAGATCAAAGACGCTAAGCTGGCCTCTCTCTCTCCCCCATCACCAACAGCTCCCTTCCTTCCCTTCCGTCCTTATTTGATAGATCAAAGACGCTAAGCTGGCCCTCTCTCCCCCATCACCAACAGCTCCCTTCCTTCCCTTCCGTCCTTATTTGATAGATCAAAGACGCTAAGCTGGCCTCTCTCTCTCCCCCATCACCAACAGCTCCCTTCCTTCCCTTCCGTCCTTATTTGATAGATCAAAGACGCTAAGCTGGCCTCTCTCTCTCCCCCATCACCAACACTCCCTTCCTTCCCTTCCGTCCTTATTTGATAGATCAAAGACGCTAAGCTGGCCTCTCTCCTCCCCATCACCAACAGCTCCCTTCCTTCCCTTCCGTCCTTATTTGATAGATCAAAGACGCTAAGCTGGCCTCTCTCTCTCCCTCATCACCAACAGCTCCCTTCCTTCCCTTCCGTCCTTATTTGATAGATCAAAGACGCTAAGCTGGGCCTCTCTCCCCCATCACCAACAGCTCCCTTCCTTCCCTTCCGTCCTTATTTGATAGATCAAAGACGCTAAGCTGGCCTCTCCTCCCCCATCACCAACAGCTCCCTTCCTTCCCTTCCGTCCTTATTTGATAGATCAAAGACGCTAAGCTGGCCTCTCTCTCTCCCCATCACCAACAGCTCCCTTCCTCCCTTCCGTCCTTATTTGATAGATCAAAGACGCTAAGCTGGCCTCTCTCCCCTATCACCAACAGCTCTCCTTCCTTCCCTTCCGTCCTTATTTGATAGATCAAAGACGCTAAGCTGGCCTCTCTCTCTCCCCCATCACCAACAGCTCCCTTCCTTCCCTTCCGTCCTTATTTGATAGATCAAAGACGCTAAGCTGGGCCTCTCTTCCCCCATCACCAACACTCCCTTCCTTCCCTTCCGTCCTTATTTGATAGATCAAAGACGCTAAGCTGGCCTCTCTCTCCCCATCACCAACACTCCCTTCCTTCCCTTCCGTCCTTATTTGATAGATCAAAACGCTAAGCTGGCCTCTCTCCTCCCATCACCAACAGCTCCCTTCCTTCCCTTCCGTCCTTATTTGATAGATCAAAGACGCAAGCTGGGCCTCTCTCCCCCATCACCAACAGCTCCCTTCCTTCCTTCCGTCCTTATTTGATAGATCAAAGACGCTAAGCTGGCCTCTCTCCTCCCATCACCAACAGCTCCCTTCCTTCCCTTCCGTCCTTATTTGATAGATCAAAGACGCTAAGCTGGCCTCTCTCTCTCCCCCATCACCAACAGCTCCCTTCCTTCCCTTCCGTCCTTATTTGATAGATCAAAGACGCTACGCTGGCCTCTCTCCCCCATCACCAACAGCTCCCTTCCTTCCCTTCCGTCCTTATTTGATAGATCAAAGACGCTAAGCTGGGCCTCTCTCTCTCCCCCATCACCAACAGCTCCCTTCCTTCCCTTCCGTCCTTATTTGATAGATCAAAGACCTAAGCTGGCCTCTCTCCTCCCATCACCAACAGCTCCCTTCCTTCCCTTCCGTCCTTATTTGATAGATCAAAGAGCTAAGCTGGCCTCTCTCCCCATCACCAACACTCCCTTCCTTCCCTTCCGTCCTTATTTGATAGATCAAAGACGCTAAGCTGGGCCTCTCTCCTCCCATCACCAACAGCTCCCTTCCTTCCCTTCCGTCCTTATTTGATAGATCAAAGACGCTAAGCTGGGCCTCTCTCTCTCCCCCATCACCAACAGCTCCCTTCCTTCCCTTCCGTCCTTATTTGATAGATCAAAGACGCTAAGCTGGGCCTCTCTCTCTCCCCCATCACCAACAGCTCCCTTCCTTCCCTTCCGTCCTTATTTGATAGATCAAAGACGCTAAGCTGGGCCTCTCTCCTCCCCATCACCAACAGCTCCCTTCCTTCCCTTCCGTCCTTATTTGATAGATCAAAGACCTAAGCTGGGCCTCTCCTCTCCCCCATCACCAACAGCTCCCTTCCTTCCCTTCCGTCCTTATTTGATAGATCAAAGACGCTAAGCTGGCCTCTCTCCCCCATCACCAACAGCTCCCTTCCTTCCCTTCCGTCCTTATTTGATAGATCAAAGACGCTAAGCTGGCCTCTCTCCTCCCATCACCAACACTCCCTTCCTTCCCTTCCGTCCTTATTTGATAGATCAAAGACCTAAGCTGGCCTCTCTCCCCCATCACCAACAGCTCCCTTCCTTCCCTTCCGTCCTTATTTGATAGATCAAAGACGCTAGCTGGGCCCTCTCCCCCATCACCAACAGCTCCCTTCCTTCCCTTCCGTCCTTATTTGATAGATCAAAGACGCTAAGCTGCCTCTCTCCTCCCCCATCACCAACAGCTCCCTTCCTTCCCTTCCGTCCTTATTTGATAATCAAAGACCTAAGCTGGCCTCTCTCCCCCATCACCAACAGCTCCCTTCTTCCTTCCGTCCTTATTTGATAGATCAAAGACGCTAAGCTGGCCTCTCTCCCCATCACCAACACTCCCTTCCTCCCTTCCGTCCTTATTTGATAGATCAAAGACGCTAGCTGGCCTCTCTCTCCCCCATCACCAACAGCTCCTTCCTTCCCTTCCGTCCTTATTTGATAGATCAAAGACGCTAAGCTGGCCTCTCTCCCCATCACCAACACTCCCTTCCTTCCCTTCCGTCCTTATTTGATAGATCAAAGACGCTAAGCTGGCCTCTCTCCCCATCACCACACTCCCTTCCTTCCCTTCGTCCTTATTTGATAGATCAAAGACGCTACGGCTCCCCTCTCCCCATCACCACACTCCTTCCTTCCCTTCCGTCCTATTGATAATCAAAGACGCTAACTGGGCTCTCTCCCCATCACCAACACTCCCTTCCTTCCCTTCCGTCCTATTGATAGATCAAAGACCTAAGCTGGCCTCTCTCCCCCATCACCACACTCCTTCCTTCCCTTCCGTCCTTATTTGATAGATCAAAACGCTAAGCTGGCCTCTCTCCCCCATCACCAACACTCCCTTCCTTCCCTTCCGTCCTTATTTGATAGATCAAAGACGCAAGCGCCTCTCCTCCCCATCACCAACACTCCTTCCTTCCCTTCCGTCCTATTTATAGATCAAAGACGCTACTGGGCCTCTCTCCCCATCACCACAGCTCCCTCCTTCCCTCCGTCCTTATTTGATAGATCAAGACCTAACTGGCCTCTCCTCCCCATCACCAACAGCTCCCTCCTCCCTTCGTCCTATTTGATAGATCAAAGACCTAAGCTGGCCTCTCTCTCCCCATCACCAACACTCCTTCCTTCCCTTCCGTCCTTATTTGATAGATCAAAGACGCTAAGCTGGCCTCTCTCCTCCCCATCACCAACAGCTCCCTTCCTTCCCTTCCGTCCTTATTTGATAGATCAAAGACGCTAAGCTGGGCTCTCTCTCCCCCCATCACCAACAGCTCCCTTCCTTCCCTTCCGTCCTTATTTGATAGATCAAAGACGCTAACTGGGCCTCTCTCTCTCCCCATCACCAACAGCTCCCTTCCTTCCCTTCCGTCCTTATTTGATAGATCAAAGACCTAAGCTGGCCTCTCTCCTCCCCATCACCAACAGCTCCCTTCCTTCCCTTCCGTCCTTATTTGATAGATCAAAGACGCTAAGCTGGCCTCTCTCTCTCCCCCATCACCAACAGCTCCCTTCCTTCCCTTCCGTCCTTATTTGATAGATCAAAGACGCTAACCTGGGCCTCTCTCCCCCATCACCAACAGCTCCCTTCCTTCCCTTCCGTCCTATTTGATAGATCAAAGACGCTAAGCTGGCCTTCTCTCCCCCCATCACCAACAGCTCCCTTCCTTCCCTTCCGTCCTTATTTGATAGATCAAAGACGCTAAGCTAGGCCGCCCTCTCTCTCTCCCCCATCACCAACAGCTCCCTTCCTTCCCTTCCGTCCTTATTTGATAGATCAAAGACGCTAAGCTGGGCCTCTCTCCTCCTATCACCAACAGCTCCCTTCCTTCCCTTCCGTCCTTATTTGATAGATCAAAGACGCTAAGCTGGGCCTCTCTCTCCCCCATCACCAACAGCTCCCTTCCTTCCCTTCCGTCCTTATTTGATAGATCAAAGACGCTAAGCTGGGCCTCTCTCCCCCATCACCAACAGCTCCCTTCCTTCCCTTCCGTCCTTATTTGATAGATCAAAGACGCTAAGCTAGCCTCTCTCCTCCCCATCACCAACAGCTCCCTTCCTTCCCTTCCGTCCTTATTTGATAGATCAAAGACGCTAAGCTAGGCCTCTCTCTCTCCCCCATCACCAACAGCTCCCTTCCTTCCCTTCCGTCCTTATTTGATAGATCAAAGACGCTAAGCTGGCCTCTCTCTCCCCCATCACAACAGCTCCCTTCCTTCCCTTCCGTCCTTATTTGATAGATCAAAGACGCTAAGCTGGGCCTCTCTCTCTCCCCCATCACCAACAGCTCCCTTCCTTCCCTTCCGTCCTTATTTGATAGATCAAAGACGCTAAGCTGGGCCTCTCTCTCTCCCCCATCACCAACAGCTCCCTTCCTTCCCTTCCGTCCTTATTTGATAGATCAAAGACGCTAAGCTAGGCCTCTCTCTCTCCCTCATCACCAACAGCTCCCTTCCTTCCCTTCCGTCCTTATTTGATAGATCAAAGACGCTAAGCTGGGCCTCTCTCTCTCCCCCATCACCAACAGCTCCCTTCCTTCCCTTCCGTCCTTATTTGATAGATCAAAGACGCTAAGCTGGGCCTCTCTCTCCTCCTCACCAACAGCTCCCTTCCTTCCCTTCCGTCCTTATTTGATAGATCAAAGACGCTAAGCTGGGCCTCTCTCTCTCCCCCATCACCAACAGTTCCCTTCCTTCCATTCCGTCCTTATTTGATAGATCAAAGACGCTAAGCTGGCCTCTCTCTCTCCCCCATCACCAACAGCTTCCCTTCCTTCCCTTCCGTCCTTATTTGATAGATCAAAGACGCTAAGCTGGGCCTCTCTCTCTCCCCCATCACCAACAGCTCCCTTCCTTCCCTTCCGTCCTTATTTGATAGATCAAAGACGCTAAGCTAGGCCTCTCTCTCTCCCCCATCATCAACAGCTCCCTTCCTTCCCTTCCGTCCTTATTTGATAGATCAAAGACGCTAAGCTGGCCTCTCTCTCTCCCCCATCACCAACAGCTCCCTTCCTTCCCTTCCGTCCTTATTTGATAGATCAAAGACGCTAAGCTGGGCCTCTCTCTCTCCCCCATCACCAACAGCTCCCTTCCTTCCCTTCCGTCCTTATTTGATAGACCAAAGACGCTAAGCTGGGCCTCTCTCTCTCCCCCATCACCAACAGCTCCCTTCCTTCCCTTCCGTCCTTATTTGATAGATCAAAGACGCTAAGCTAGGCCTCTCTCTCTCCCTCATCACCAACAGCTCCCTTCCTTCCCTTCCGTCCTTATTTGATAGATCAAAGACGCTAAGCTGGGCCTCTCTCTCTCCCCCATCACCAACAGCTCCCTTCCTTCCCTTCCGTCCTTATTTGATAGATCAAAGACGCTAAGCTGGCCTCTCTCTCTCCCCCATCACCAACAGCTCCCTTCCTTCCCTTCCGTCCTTATTTGATAGATCAAAGACGCTAAGCTGGGCCTCTCTCTCTCCCTCACCAACAGCTCCCTTCCTTCCCTTCCGTCCTTATTTGATAGATCAAAGACGCTAAGCTGGGCCTCTCTCCTCCGTCACCAACAGCTCCCTTCCTTCCCTTCCGTCCTTATTTGATAGATCAAAGACGCTAAGCTGGGCCTCTCTCTCTCCCCCATCACCAACAGTTCCCTTCCTTCCCTTCCGTCCTTATTTGATAGATCAAAGACGCTAAGCTGGGCCTCTCTCTCTCCCCCATCACCAACAGTTCCCTTCCTTCCCTTCCGTCCTTATTTGATAGATCAAAGACGCTAAGCTGGGCCTCTCTCCTCCTGTCACCAACAGCTCCCTTGCGCTTTCTCTTCCCTTCCCCTACCACCTACCATGGCAATAGTGCGTGTGTTCTGCACGTTATGGTAAACAGCGCTTTGACAATTGGCGTGTAGGCTAAATAAAATCGATGCTAACCGCTAAGGTAGAGCGTTCTTGAATCTTCTACACAAAATCCTTCACACTGTAGGTGGCGGGGCATGACCAACCCCCACCCCCGCCCTCTCTTTCTTTGTCTTTAGAGACACAAAGCAAACTGGAACAGGAACCTGAATAGGTAGCTTAGCCTACAAAAAGGGAAAACCCACTGTGAACGCTCACTGCTCTCCACAAACAGCTGTAAGACTGATCAACCCCAGTTTCTTTCTTTCTGCGTACGCAGGCTGGTACTCCTGCGGACACTGCCTCTATGGACAGGCAGTGGAGTTTTGTGTGTATGACCGTTTTTTTATCCCGCCATTAAGGCAGCCATACTCCATCTTCGTGGAGGTGCATGCTATATGTAACGTGTCAACCACCTCAGTCCTTGATGTTCAGTCCATGGAGAGAGGACACCCTTAGGTATGAACATCAAGGACTGAGGTGGTGGAGTCGCCATTTTAGCTATACGTGGACTACCTGAATGGCCGTTGGAGGTCCTTTTTGTGTTTGTATGTATAGGGTTGCATGCACGCAACATGCCGGCAGCTAGGATAGGGTACATAGCTTGTTTGTGGTCTTCAGCACTACCCTACCCTTGTTTTTCCAATAAAGTTTTTTGAGGTTGAAAAAAATTGTTTGCGGTTGTGCATGTATATATGATATATATGCCTAGACACCCTAAGGTATGCATATCATTATGAGTTGTAAACATGCTTCCCCCCCCCCCATTCCCCCCTCCCCCTCTCTTCTCTCTCTCTCTCTCTCTCTCTCTCTCTCTCACTCTCTGCCCCTCTCTATAATGGTAGGTGTGTGGGGGTGGGTGATGCCGGGAGGGTGGGGAGCGCGCACATGTGTGTGCGTGTGTGTGTGTGTGTGTGTGTGTGTGTTCCCTCTCCTTCCCCCCCCCCCTCCCCCTCCCTCTTTGCCCCCTCCCTCCCAGCAACAACCACCTACTTTCAAACCCAGATTTCTTCTGATTTCCATTCACTCACCTTTCTTAGCCTGTGCCTACCCAGCCTCCTCCCCTGTGGGGTGTGGGGGGGGGGGGGGGGGGGGGGGGGAGGTTGGTTTTTATTAGCTCTTCTCACTTCAAATTTGTTGAAACAATTCCTGTGTCCTCAGTTTCATGTCACTTGAAAAAGACTCTTAAGAGTCGAAACGTTGTGTATTGATTTTTGTTTCTTTTTGACCCCCCTTTTGTTTCGGTCTTTACCACCAATCTTCAAATTATATAGTTGTTCTGAAAAAGACCCAGTCAAGTGTTATCAATTTTTATGATACAATATTAATTGGCAAACTCACATAACCTCACTGTGCAGAAAAGTTTCACAGAAAGCTTATCAACTGCCCAAAATCAAACGCTTCCTCGACCTGCATTCACGCAAGCTCTTTTTCCAGTCATACAAAGACTATGGATCTACTCTATGGGACCCTGCTAAGCCTACACAAGCGAGCACTCAAATTAGTCCTCCTAAAAAGCAGTAGTCTTCTGGACTCGGACTGTAAAGAAATTCAAGTTCTCCCCTTAAGTCCGAGATTAGAATACAACAAAGGGATAATAAGGCACGGTATTGTGTCTGGGAATTCACCGTCAACATTAGTTCACAGATTCTCAATTAATTCCTCAAGGACTCTACCCAAACTTCATGTCCCTGTTCCTAGAATTGACTTATTCAAATCCAGTTTAACATATTCATGTTCCTGTCATTGGAACTCGCTCCCTGAATCAACCAAACAACACCAATGCATATCAACCTTCAAACACCATATTTCAACCATCTTATGTGCCAGTATTTGCATACTCTGCCATAAATCCACCACCAACCACCACCACCCTCTTTGCTTTATGTATGAACCTGACTATTTAAAAGTAAACAAGTTGGATATTTTTTGCTCCCATAAGAAAACCTAACACAGAGTAACTTTTATTCAAGACTGGCACAGCCTTTTACTGTTCCCTGCCTCATTTCATTTCCGATTTTATTTAGAAAGTGTTTTGTACTTGAAACGCACATGTTATTCTGTTTAGTAAGTATGTCTTACGTGAGTACGTGTGTGTGTGTGTGTGTGTGTGTGTGTGTGTGTGTGTGTGTGTGTGTGTGTTGTGTGTTTCCTACTACCTCTTGCCCTCTTGTCATTATGTTGTTATGCTTGTATTTTTATGTGACTCTCTCTCTCTCTCTCTCTCTCTCTCTCTCTCTCTCTCTCTCTCTTTTCGTGGTTCTGCTGAAATGACCTGATTTTTTTTTATCTATATGCCATGCTATAGAGTTTTCAAGAGACAATGCCTTCACCTGCAATACATTTCAGGGCTTGTTGTGGCCGCTTTTACACGGTGTACCTGCCCTAGTGGGCGAGGGAGAAGAAGAAAAGCTACATCGCCATGTTAAAACTGAGACAGAGAGCGGATGGTGTAGCACTTGAATAACTCTTCTCGTATTTGTTCTGGAGGAGTCTTCTGCTCCGCTGTGGCGACGTGGAGACTAACCCAGGGCCTAACTTCTCGCAAAGCAAGGACAGCTTGAGACAGACACGATTGAAATCGGGCAGTTCCCGAAGCAGCATGGAGCGAGCGGACGTCACTTCTCGAAGAGTCTCCAGTGAAACAGTGAATGAGCTCACTCTGTCTGATGTGGTGGGCATATTCCAGGACTTGAGCTCGAAGATGGACACCCGCTTTGGTGAGATGAAGGAAGACCTCCACGTCCTACAGGAGGAGTACGGGGCCATGCAAGAACAGCTGAGGGCACTGAGAGGTGAGGTCTACGTCAGCGAAACGACGACTTGCAGAGGACGAACGAGGACCTGACGAGGAAGCTGGACGTCTTGGAGAGGAAAACGGATGACCTTGAGGGACAGTCCAAGCGCAATAACCTCATCTTCTACGGCCTGCCACGGAAGACCAACGAGACCCCGGCGGACTGTGAAGATACGGTGAAGGACCTAATCACAGAAAAGTTAGAACTTGTTGGAGACTGAACTGAATGTTCAATAGGGTTCAATGTTCAATTGAACTGAATGTTCAACAGGATTCATCGAATCAACTCCAAGCCTGACTCATCAGTGATCGCCAGGTATGTGTTCTATAAACAGAAGATATCTGTGTTAAAGGATAAGGGCAAGTTGCGTGGGACAAAGCTTTTCGTTGGGGAGGACTTCTCTGCTCAAGTTCGAGCGGTTAGGAAACGTTTAACTTCACACACCTGAAGAAAACTAGGGGAGAGGATTGAGAGCCTCAATGGTGTTTAATCATCTCCTCATTGACGGAAAGAAATTCACTGTGGACCATGCTGACAGACTAGTGGAAATCAAATAGGGAGGCGGCCAGCCCACAGTTTGGATAATTTCAATTTTTCCGTACCAGTGAATAGAACAAATACTGGGCCGACATTAACTTTAGTTCAGCCGTTGCCCAGGTTGAAAATGTAAATGTTGTTACAAATGAGGGTGTGCCACAAAACCTGTCTAACACGTTTTTCGGACATGTGTGTACCGTGTTACCGTTCGTCATAGTAATGGGTCAATTTTTCCTTCTGTAAATAAAACAAAAAAAACTTCCCTTTCTCCACTGGAATATAAACGGTTTATCCTCTAACTTGCATGATAAAGGCTTTGTTTCGTTTGTTAGTTCGTTTGATTTTATATGCTTGGCTGAAACCTTTATGGAAGATGTCCAGTCGTCTATGTTTGCTGGCTTTGAAAAAAGATGTAAACCAGCTATGAAACTGACTACTCGTGGAAGGCGATCTGGGGGTTAAAAAAAAAGAGTTTTGTTCACTCATTAAGTCACTGGAAATCAAGTCTGATACTCTTTGCGCTTTTGGTATTGATAATAAAGATGTTTAGTGGGTCTGTGCATATGTATCACCAGAAGATTCACCATACTATCGTTTCGTTGGTTCTGATAATGGTTTTGTTTTACTTGAACACTTTGTATGTGACTGCTTGCTCTCTACTGGTGATGTAGATATTTTGTTAAGTGGTGAGATGAATGGTCGTACTTCGAATATATCTCAAGATTTAGAAGAAAGTGTTTTCCCTTTTGAAAATCAGTGTTTGAGTGGTCCATTGCATGTGAGCAGGAATTCAGAAGACAATGTGTTCAATAATTATGGTAAGATGTTGCTAAATATGTGCACTGCATTTGATTTGTGCATTTTGAATGGTTTGTGTCAGGGCGACCTCAAAGGTTGCTACACATACATTTTTGAAAGTGGTAATAGTGTGAATGATTATTTTTTAATGTCGCGTGATATGTTTGCACCGTACTTTAATGATTGTAAGTTATGTGTGGGTGAACGGATTGATTGTGATCACATGCCTTTGGTTCTGCATACTAACTTTCACAGCGAAAGCCTGGACAATATAACAGAACGTGATGCTATCAGTTGGCTTGAAAAGTATGTTTGGAATGAAGCTTATGTTGCCTTGTTGTGTAATGCAATGGATTCACCAGAATTTCAACAAAGGATGCACATGGCAGTTAGTCTCATTAAAGTTAATATAAATGAAGCTGTACATGTTTTTTTAACAGTTGTTTAAAAGTCGTCGCTGACTGTGTGAAGAAGAAGATTAAGGTAAATGCGAAAGAAGCTAGCGATGATTGGTATGATAAAGAATGTCTTTTAAGTAGAAGAAATGCACGTGAATTGTTAACTAAATATCGTCGAACTTTATCTGTACCTGATCATGTTGAATACTGTAATGCCAGACGCGACTATAAACATTCTTTGAAAAAAAAACCTGGTATTTAGCAGAACAATGGTAGAGAAATTAGTTTTTCTGTTAGTAGCCAGAAAGAGTTTTGGGAAACAATGCGGAAAATTCAGAAAAAAAAAGAATCCAGCCTCAAAACGATATTAGTTTGGACAATTGGTTTCATCATTTTAAGGAACTGCTTGAAAGAAATGATAGTACTGATAGTGGTGTAGGGCAGGTAGACGGAAGTGATGAAGATGATGCTGATTATAATAATATAAATCGCCCTAGATCGAAAGAAGAAATCATTTTGATCTTAAGTAAATCGAGGAATCGTAAAGCTGCAGGCTCAGATGGGATCATTAGTGAAATAATAAAAACTGCTTGTAAATCTGATTTGGTGATGAACTTTTTAGCAAAATTTATGAATACTCTATTTGATAAAGGTGTATTTCCTGAAAGTTGGGCTGAATCGATTGTTCTCCCATTATATAAGAAAGGTGACGTTAACAACCCAAACAACTATAGAGGAATTTCGCTATGTAACATTGGCAGTAAATTATATAGTGCTATCATTAATAGACTTCAGGAATAGGTCGAAAGAACAATATTACAGGCGTATTTAAACGGAATTAAGCTGGATTTAAACGGAGTTATTCAACTATGGATCACATGTTTACTTTGATAGCCTTTGTTCAAAAACAGTTCTGTCTAAGCCGAAAATATTGATTTTGAAAAAGCGTTTGACTCTGTCAACAGAACTATATTATGGCCAAACTGGTGAAGCATGGAATCTGAGGTAAATTATATAAATGTATTTTGAGCATGTATAACTCTGTGAAGGCTAGAGTGAGATACGGATCATTTCTAACAGACTACATAAACTGTGCATCGGAGTCAAACAAGGGGATGTCTGTAGTCCCATTCCTTTTTCTCTATTTATGAAAGAATTAACTTTAGAAGTAATACATAACGGTAGACGTGGAGCTCACTTTTAAATGATGCTTTGGAGATTTTTATTCTCCTATTAGCTGATGACCTTGTATTGATATCAGAAACAATAGTTGGTCTGCAAAATCAGTTAAGTAGTTTAGAAAGAGCTACTGAATCTCTCCAGTTGAAGGTAAACATGGCAAAAAAGTAAAATTATAGTGTTTAGGAAAGGTGGATATCCTGCTACACGGGAAAAATGGATGTATAATGGAATTGCTATGCCAGTGGTGAATGTTTATAAGTACTTAGGTATACATTTCTCAACCCGTTTAAGTTTCAGATTTGCTTGCAGAGCTAAACAATGTTTACTTTGTATCCTAACGAAACTGCATATGCTCGATAATGGGTCTCCGACATTGTTTTTATTATTATTCGATTCTCAGATTCAATCCATGGTACAGTACGGAGATGAGTTATGGGTCCTCGAAGTTGTCTCCATACAAATTGAAAAGATTCATTTGCATGCATTGAAAAAGTTTCTCGGTGTTTCACTACAAACACCAAATGACCTGGTCTATGGGGAGACTAACAGATATCCTATTCATTTACTTTCGGTGGTTAGATGCATTCGTTACTGGCTAGAGATAGCTCGAATGCCCCCGGAGAGATTACCACATGAAGCGTAGAAAATGTTAGTACAGCTAGACGCTAGGGGTAAGAGCAATTGGGCTACTAAAGTTAGGTTGATAGGTTGAAACTGTACAAATTTGGTTTTGGTTTTGTATGGGAGAATCAGGGTGTAGATGACTTACATAGTTTTATCCGTGTGTTTTGGCAAAGGTTAATCGATTGTAACTGGCAAAGATAGAATTCCCATGTTGAAGACAGTCACCGGTTTGATATTTACAGGTTGTTAAATCCTTCACATTGTATTCCAAGGTACTTATCAATGCAGATTAACAGACATATCAAATATATTGTCACAAAATTCAGGTTTGGTGTATTGGATATCTGTGTGCATTCTAACCGTTACAGGTCTTTAAATGATCGTAATTTTACATGTCCTCTCTGTTACAAAGATGATAAAAATGAAATTCATTTTGTTCTTTATTGTTCTGAACTACAAGCTGTTGGACATCAATTAATCCCACCTAAATACGTTAGAAAACCTTGTTTCTTCAAACTGATTATGTTAATGGCATCATTGAATGAAAACACAATTAAACAGTTCGCTTTGTATTTGTATAAGGCACTTAGAATGTGAAATGATATGCTAAGACCGTAAATTATGTGTTAAGCTCGTTAAATGAGTTGACTTGCGCGATTTGATATGTATTCACCCCCTTCTAAGGGGCTATGGCCTTTACGAATAATAAAAACGTCTACGTCTACGTCTCTCTCTCTCTCTCTCTCTCTGTCTGTGCTATAAATACAATTGCGGATGCTAGACGTTGTGTTCTATCTGTTCTGTATTTTAAGAAATCCGACGTCAAGGTGAAATTAGGTAATCATATGACGAAAATAATAATATACGACGGGACGAGGAACAAAGAGTAACGGCCGAAGTGTCCGGCCAGTGACTGTTAAAACTCCTGCAGGAACATTTATGTGCTCTAGTTGTACCACCACATGTGTGTCGGCGGGCTGGGTTTATTGATGCGAAAATTTTAATATCAGTACACGGAGAAGCTAATTTTTTTTACTTCGAAGTTTGTTGTGTGCTATGGGACTTCGCTGAAATTGTGTTCGCCGGTGATTCAATATGGTTTACTGTGCCTTGTGAATCTGCGGTTCTTCTGATAAATCGACGTGATTTATTGTGCTTGCCGTGTGGAGACCCTGCTTCTTCTTCATCGTTTGTGTTTGTGAGCGGCTCTGCTTGCCGTGTGGAGGAGACCCTGCTTCTTCTTCTTCATCGTTTGTGTTTGTGAGCGGCTCTGCTTGCCGTGTGGGGACCCTGGTTATTCTTCTTGGTTCCTCGTTGTTGCTGTACCCGTCAATATT
>CM065747.1:2987824-2995324 GCA_033310375.1 Conus canariensis
TCCATGTAATTAGCTTGTTGATATTTTTCTGCAGGTTATTTACCAGTTCAGTAGGGTTACTACTGTGAGATTGTAATGAGGTATCATCAGCAAACATTTCACAACAACATTCTATAAACAATGGTAAGTCATTTATATAAATAGAAAAGAGTAGGGGTCCTAATACTGACCCCTGAGGGACACCAAATTGTAAAGGGAGTAACTTTGACCTTTTGGAGTTGATTTCAACAAGCTGTTGACGATCAGTGAGAAACGAGGTAAAGAATTTTAAGGCTGTATTCGATACTTTGTAACACATAAGCTTTTTTATTAGAAGGGAGTGGTTTATAACGTCAAATGCTTTTGCAAAATCTACAAAAAGAATTCCAGTAAGGTCATTATTGTTAATATTCGTAAGATATCTATCGATAAGTTGTACAAGAGCAGTGTGACAAGAGTGATTTTCTCGAAAACCTGATTGATTTTCATGAATCAGATCGTAATATTTAAGATGAGAATATAGGTGTCTTTGAACATGTTTTTCGAGTGGTTTAGACAACAGGGATAATATAGTTTGAGAGATTGGTGGGATCACCTTTTTTATATAAAGGTATAACTTTTGCTTGTTTAAATCTTAAGGGAAAGTGGCTTTTATCAATACACAAATTATAAACGTAAGTGAGTGTCTCAGCAATGGTCAATGAAGCGATTTTTAGTATCTTGCCATCAATTCCATCTAAGTCCCTTGTCCCTGACTGTTTTAAGTGTGTTAAATAATCAAATACTTCATGTAATGACAATGGTGGTATGTCAAAACACGAAGAAATGTTTTTACATCGACAGTATTTTTCTAACATACATAGATCATTGTACTTTGTTTTATCATTTACAATTACATCCTTAGTTATATTTGCAAAATGAAAGTTGAAGTCTTCTGGTGATATTTCTTTTATTGGATTTTGCATTCTTGAATTATTGTTAGTCAAGAGATTGATAGCTTTCCAAATTAAGTTTGAATTTTGAGAAGACGAAACTAAATTTTGAAAATATTGTTTCTTTGCTTTTCTCTTCATGGAATTTACTTTATTCCTTTGTTTTCTGAACGACACTTTATCCTTTGACTTGAGGACATGCTCTCTTTTGTATATCTCATTGTCTATCTCCTTTGTTAACCATGGGGGTTTAATGACATGTTTCACTCTTTTCCTTACAAACGGCGCGTGTTTATCATATACTGAATTGAATGTACTTATCCAAAAGTTCACAGCATCATCAGGGTTCCTAATCTGATAAATGTAATCTAATTCAGAGTGAAGCAAATCATTAAGGAAGGCATTTTTATCAAAATGCGTGAAGCGTCTATAAAAATGTCCTTATGTCCAGACTTTGGAATTTTGACACCTTTCTTTGACCATGTTAGACAAACTGAACAATGGTCACTACAGCCTGTCTGTACAGAACACATTTCCACTATGTTATCTTTAGTGTTGACGTAAATGTGATCAATAAGAGTTTCCGTTTGTTCAGTGATTCGAGTAGGACGATCGATTATTTGTTCCAACCCATACATTGCATAAGTATGACTCCATTTAGTCCCAGGCACAGTTAAGTCTATGTTGAAGTCTCCAAAGAGAATAATTTCCTTTGATTCCAGTATTGCGGCATCCATCATTAAATTAAACCTATCGAACCAATCAGTGGTTTCTGCTGGGTTTCTGTATAGGAATCCTACCATTACTAGCTTACAGTGTTTAAGATTTAATTCTATCCAGACGGATTCTACGTTGTATTTTTCAAGATACTCTTTTCTTTTGAAGGTTAATGATTTAGCAAGGTAAAGAAGTAAACCTGTTGTTCTAGGTGCTTTTTTGGTCTAATCGGATTGCATCATAATTTGGCATGCACATATCAGAATCTGGAATCATATCGGTTAGCCAAGACTCTGCTATACAAAACACATGAAAGCTATTACCATTGTTGTGAAGTATTGCAGCGATTTCATCTGTCTTATTTCTGGCACTGTTTATATTTAAATAACCGATGCGAAGTCCCTCTTTTGAAGGCCATGTATCTAAAGTAGATGACATGATGACTATTTAAGTGCACTGCGTATACTAACAAAAAAGGCGCATTACACGCAGTTCTTACGATCGCAAATTAAAGGCAGTTAATACATCAGATCATGTAGTTGTAAGTCCAGAAATTGCAGGTGAAAAAGATATTCACAAGAAAAAAAAAAAGAAAACTATAGCGGTAACAATATAAAATTATGATCAAACCATGGACACAACAGAAAGCGTGAAACCCTTGTCAGATATGGATAGGTTGTCCGCCCAAAAATGTTGTTGTTTTTTTCTGCTCCCTTAAAGGAGAAAAAAAAATCTTGTATATATTGAAAAAAAAGAAGAAAAAGAAAACACCTTTAGAAAACGGGCTTTGTTCAACCAACGCAACAACAGTAATTTAGAACGCCCTAAAATACAAAAGAACACTTGTAATTAGAAGAAAAAGTATATGCACGCACACGTCACTTTTGACACGCTACGCAATAAAAAAAAACAAAAAAAAACGTCAGTACAAATCCAGCAACAAATCGAAAGAGGAGTCTGCAAAAGAATGATGGGCTCCATTCAAGTCCAGCAACTGCAATATTCATACACACACGCACGTGCACATATACACGAGCACGCATGCACACACACACACACACACACACACACACACACACACACGCGCGCGCGCGCGCGCGTGCGCGCGCGCGCGCACGCATACTCGCACACATTGTGTTCTCAACACAGAAATGGGCGCTGGTAAATATGGCGAGAATTCATGTAGTATGCCATCAATCTCAAAAAATGGTCGTATGGAATGGCAGGGACTGTTTGTGTCATGTTCACGGGAATGTCGGGTCTAAAGATCGGTTCATGCATCCTTCCACCTTGAACTGAGGGAACTGTATTTGTTCCAGAGTAGTGGGGATAATATGATTGGGATTCACTGGACTGACTTGTTGGAACTTCGTTATGTGTGGAAGGGAAGGGTGGGGAGGTTGGGCCCTGGAACGTTCTAGCAGAGGTACTTGACATTTGTTTTGGTAAGCGGTTTTCTCTGTGAAAAAGAGGGGGATAATGATTCATTGATTCCATAGGAGGACAGTCACGGGGTGGGATATTGCTATGCTGACTAAATTCTGAGTCTGTATTCCTTAGACTATTCTGTGGATACCGATTGCTGTTTTTAAAGTTGTTAGGGTATGTATTACCACGAAATCTCGGGGCGACATGTTCTTTTGGTTTTGATTTAGACTCAAAGGCTTGAGAGTGGAAAAAGGTTTTCCTGAGATTCAGTGCAAGTCTAGCAGCGCCTGCTTCACTGGGATGAATACGACTGGTGTACAGAGCCAGTTTGGGTTTACCTGTACTAGTTGTGAAGGTGGGGTAGTTATCAATGAAGCCCGAGTTCAGGATTTCACAGGCTTTTTGCATGTTCAGATTGGATGGTTCTATCACAGTATTTAAGGGTGTTTGCCTCGTGCAGGTATTATTGAGCTGAGGATGATTCTAGCGTTGGAGAATACCTGAGAAGTTAAATGTATTAAGTCACACCATGTCTCTTTAGTGATTTCTCCTGTGGATCTACAGTCATTTACTCCCACATGTATGGCTACTGTTCTGAGGCTGGGAGAACCACGTTGGTGCTGCAGCCACTCTGTCAGGTCAGAAACACACAAACCTGGTACATGGATTTTGGACACAATTTCTTGACGGGGCGCTATTCTTCGGAGGTCGATGTCTCTCGTGACGGAATCTCCTATCAGGAGAACTGAAGCTCCGTCAGATACAGAACGAGTGGACAAAATATTGCGTGCAGTGTTCTTTCGGGACACTTCCTTTAGATTTGTAGAAGGACGGTCGGTACCTCTACCTGAATTGATTGTTGTTCGAGGTCTGATGTTGGCAGAATTGGTTAAAGCATCAGCTTGATTAGTGAGAGGGCTGAATCGATTGGAGGTCTGGACTGAGTACACAACACTGTCTTCTTGAGGACACCGACTGTCTTCTTGTCCGCAGGTAGACAGAGGCTTACAGTCAGGAGCTGGGGAGTTGTGCCTTGTTCCATGGTCATTCACAGTTGGTTGCTGAGAATCTCCCTGTTGATGATGGTCGATTGGCTCTTTGCTGGGTACATGTTCGTGGAGCCTCGGTGACTTGCTGTAGGGAGTGGTGGAGACTACATCTAAGGAAGTATTTTCCAGAGCTGTCTTGCCACCTACACACTGTGTACTGGTGGAGATCACATCAATGGGCGAACTTTTTGAATCTGTGTCGTCACCTTCACATTGTGTACTGGCGTCGCATGATCTGGCTGGTGTCAACTTTTTCACGTCGCTGTATATATTACCCAGCTGAGTTTTTAACGAATGGTTCTCTTTACTTAATGTGCTGACTTGTTTATCCAGGTCACAAATTCTTGCTTCGAGAGAATGAACAAGTGAGTGGAGAACGTCGAAGTTAGAGGCTATGTGTGTCCGCATTTCATTCTTTGCACACACCTTGACGTCCTCCATCTGTTCAGACACTGATGTCTGAAGGTCAGAAAGAGAGAGCTGGAGATCTGAAACAGTCTCTTGCAGTTGCTGGAATCTCCCAGTATAGAAGGCCAGAGATAATGCTTTGGTAGGTGTCTTTTTCTGTCTGGGAGTAAAACAAAGGGTACGTTTGCGGAGTTTTTTCATTTGTGAACGGCCCATCTTCATGATATGCAGAGGAGTAGTGGGAACTTGGAGTGTGGGAGGAGGAACTGACGGGACGTGGGACATGGGAGGAGTTGAGGGGACATGGACTCGTTCTTTGCGTAAGGTTGATCTGGTGAGTTGCGTTGCTCCACAAAGGCTGACTGGTCAGTATCCATTTCAGATGGCTTTGTTTCTGATATGGCAGGATGTCCTACATCTGACTCAGAGGACATGTCAGTGTGTGCAACAGAAGATTCTTTACCGCTGCATTGTGGGGTAGGAGGGAGGAGTACAAAACCTGTGGGCAAAATTGTTTCATGGGTCACGTGCAGTGGAGATACTGAGTATGCATGGATAGAAGAGTCTTTAACATACGCTGGCTTTTCCATAGCTGAAACTGGCATCGCTGGTGTTTGTAGTTGAACATCATAGGACACCGAGCCCAGAAAGGTCACTGGTGTGTTCAGCAGTGATTTTGTCAGAGTAATATGGTCATCGTTTCTTTGGTAGGTTTGAATGACATGTCGGATGACTTCACATTCATCTGTGTCCCACTGGATACAGTCCTTTCCCTGGCAAAGAAGAGTACCAGAAACTGTGCTGGATTTGAAGTATAAAGTCAGAGTGATACGTTTAGATGCAGGATCGCCGGAATAGATACGTATGACAGTTTTTGCCAGAAGTGGTTGGGCCTCAGATATCCATACTGATGACGAAGAAAGAATGTGTTCGTTTTCGTCATAGTCGAACGACTCCATCTTGATGGGCGTGTTAGAAATAGCGGAGTAACGGTACAGCAGCGCATTACGCCAGATAAGCAGTTCTTTTTCTCCACACCAAAAACGCTTTTGAAAACGATCAAGAGTGGGTTTAAGTTTTTTCGTCGATTCACCATCATGAGCCTGTGGTTGGACAGCCAAAAGATTTGCCATATCGCTCATGATGGTGCGCGCCGAGTTTCCAGTCACGCATGTACAAATTAATCAATAAAGAAAATAACAAAAAATAAAAAGATAATCTCACTCAGTTGCAGAGCTGGTCTTTCGCGGAGACATTGTCAACCGTGTGTGTGTGTGTGTGTGTGTGTGTGTGTGTGTGTGTGTGTGTGTGTGTGTGTGTGTGTGTGAACGTGCATGCGTGCGTGTGTGAGCGTGCGTGTATGCGTTTGTGTGAGGGCGCGCCCGCACGCGCGTGTGTATGTATGTGTTTGTGCGCGAGCGAGCACGTATTGTGTGTGTGTGTGTGTGTGTGTGTGTGTGTGTGTGTGTGTGTGTGTGTCCCTGTTTTATTACATACGCACATAAAAACCTTTTATGGCTTATAAGATGTGTTAACGTCTCCCTCTACCGCATGTCTGTGAAAAATTCCACAAGTGGGTATAATTACATTAGGTGTTCATATGCTACGTGCCTTTAAAAAGAAGTGTGTGTGTGGGTCGTGGCGTGCGTGCGTGCGTGCGTGTGGTGGTGCGTGATGCGTTTGTTGTGTGTGTATCTGTGTGTGTTGCTTGTGTGTGTGTGTATGTGTGTGTGTGTGTGTGTGTGTGTGTGTGTGTGTGTGTGTGTGTGCGTGTTGTTGTTGTTGTTGTTGTTCTTCAGTTTAACGTCTTCCCACTAAAAGTGATATCAGACGATGTGTGTGTGTGTGTGCGCGCGCGCGCGCGCGCGTGGTGTGTGTGTGTGTGTGTGTGTAAAGTAAAATCGATAACTGGATATCTTTTATTCATAGTATGCTTATGAATCATAGAATCATGTACAAGTAAATATAGATATGAACGTTTTCATGCAAACATTTCTCTCTCTCTCTCTCTCTCTCTCTCTCTCTCTCTCTCTCTCTCTCTCTCTCTCGTTCTGCTCTGTCGGAACCCTGTAGAAAAGGGAAAAAAGGAGTTATAGAAATCATAAAGTCTCTGAAAAAACTGAGATCAATAGATGCAGGTTTGTTCTGGAAACTCTTTGATTCGCAAATTGAACCTATCTTAACATATGCAGCGGAAGTCTGGGGTCTAGAAAATGATTGTAGACAAATCGAAACTGTACACACCTTTGCTATAAAAAGATTCTTAAATGTCCCCCTGCATGCCTCAAACAATCTGGTGTTTGGGGAAACCGGAAGATACCCACTGTATCTTAGGACATCAATAAAGTGTATTAAATACTGGTTAAAACTCGTGTCATTGCCCATGTCAAGAATATGTAGACAGGCTTATGAAATGCTGTTAAGGCAGCATGAATCTGGTCACTTTAATTGGGCATCAAAGTACAAAAAATTTTGACGGAAAATGGGTATGGCATAGTTTGGTTGAGTCAAGGTGTTGGGTGTGAATCTGCTTTTATTCTAGAGCTGAAAGATACGCTTATTTCCTGCTTTAAACAGAACTGGCATTCTGAGTTGGAGGATAATGATAAATATAGATGGTTTCATTCTTTCAAAAATGTCTTTGAGCCAGAAAAATATTTGTCATGTGTTACTGATAAGTGGCATAGAGACAGCTTCTCAAGATTTCGACTCCGAGTTTGTGGCCTTAAAAACTGTATTCAGTGGTTTCGAAATGACCAAACAGATATCAATTGCCCATCATGTGGAAATGGATTCGAAAATGAAACTCTTTACTCTTTACTGTACCACTTATGATGATATCCGTAAAAAATGTGCTATACTGGAATCCTTCCCCAACATTCCCGATCAGAACAAAGTTATAAAAATCCTTTCCAGTAGTAATGAAACTGTTATTAAATCTGTCGCTAAATTTATAGCACAGGCAATGAAGATAAGAAAGAGTAAGT
>CM065747.1:3000324-3052824 GCA_033310375.1 Conus canariensis
GTTCATGTACTCAGATGTTTGATGGTGTTTTGTGTGCTGGGCCTTTGCCTGATGTGGCTGTGCCTTTCTTCTCTCTGGGGTGGTTTCCCATGTGTTGCTGGCCACTGGTCGTCTGATCCCTTCTCGCGTTCCGTGTTTTGTGTCTTCTTTGGGCGGTCTGATGTCTTCTCATGTGGTGTGTTTTCTGTCTTCTTTGGACGGTCTGATGTCTTCTCAGGTGGTGTGCTTTCTGTCTTCTTTGGGCGGTCCTATGTCTTCTCATGTGGTGTATTTTCTGTCTTCTTTGGGCGGTCCTATGTCTTCTCATGTGGTGTATTTTCTGTCTTCTTTGGGCTGTCTGATGTCTTCTCATGTGGTGTATTTTCTGTCTTCTTTGGGCTGTGTGATGTCTTCTCAGGTGGTGTGTTTTCTGTGTTCTTTGGACTGTCTGATGTCTTCTCATGTGGTGTGTTTTCTGTCTTCTTTGGGCTGTGTGATGTCTTCTCATGTGGTGTGTTTTATTGTAGGGCCATGAAGCTGTTGGAGGTGTTATGGTGTGAAGTGATGTGAATGATGTGTAGGGTGTATACAGTGGGGTGAATGATTTGTCAGTGTTGGGGATATGTAGGGTGTGAAGTGGTGTGAATGAATTCTCAGTGTTGGGGATGTGTATGCTGTATACAGTGGGGTGAATGAATTGTCAGTGTTGGGGGTGTGTAGAGTGTGAAGTGATGTGAATGAATTGTCAGTGTTGGAGATGTATATGGTGTGAAGTGAAGTTAATGAATTGTCAGTGTTGGGGATGTGTAGGATGTGAAGTGATGTGAATGAATTGTCAGTGTTGGAGATGTGTAGGGTGTATACAGTGGGGTGAATGAATTGTCAGTGCTGGAGATGTGTGGGGTGTGAAGTGGTGTGAATGAATTTTCTGTGTTTGGGATGTGCGTGTTGTATACAGTGGGGTGAATGAATTGTCAGTGTTGGAGATGTGTATGGTATATACAGTGGGGTGAATGAATTGTGAGTGTTGGGAATGTGTATGGTGTATACAGTGGGGTGAATGAATTGTCAGTGTTGGGGATGTGTATGGTATATACAGTGGGGTGAATGAATTGTCAGTGTTGGAGACGTGCGTGATGTATACAGTGGGGTGAATGAATTGTCAATGTTGAAGATGTGTATGGTGTATACAGTGGGGTGAATGAATTGTCAGTGTTGGAGGTGCGTATGGCATAAAGTGGCAAGTGTGTGCCGCCTCCCGTAGAATTATTCATGGAATTTCTTCGCCTCCCAAAACCAATCGCAATGTCTCTTTTTCAGTCTGGGCATAGTTGCTTTCAGCTGTAGTAAATGTTCTTAACACGACACCTATAAGACGATGAAAATTATTGGGCATCACATGTCTAATGACTGCACCGACCCACACCCAAAGTGCGTCTCACTCCCACCTCATGGGGATGACTGCTGTCGAGTGTCAGAACTTGCACACACACACAGACACACACAGACACACACAAACACACACACACACACACACACACACACACACACACACACACACACACACAACACGAGAGAGAGAGAGAATCTACTCTATTTTCATGAGGACTGCCTGGCATTGAGGAGACGAGGTTCATGACGTTTAGCAGGCCATGAAACGGCTGGAGGGCAGACCCAAGTTGAGCAAGAAACGAGCATAGTATCAGACCATACTGTGGTGCGCTGTCAATCCATTGACACTGGTGGAGACCGTAGCTTTCATGATGGCACTGACCTTCGCTAGGCATGAGGGTGGAGACCATCTTTGTTGATGACATGTCCAAGGGACTCCACTGGATCCTTCAAGAACTCGTACTTCGCTCTCTGTAGGCGGATCCCGTACTCCCTCAATCTTTTGAGTACCTGATCGACGCGATTCAAGTTCTTCTGTGCTTGTCATTTGCTGGTCATCCATGAAGGCGATCACACCCAGAATGTATTTGTCTCTATTGAGCACTAGAACCGAGCTAGGGCACTGGGTTTCCCCTACATCAATCAGCTAAACATTTATTCCGGAATGTGTCTTCTCTATGGAGCACTGGACCAGAGCTAAGGCACTGGGTTTACCCTACAGCAGTCAGCTATACATCACACACAGAATGTATCTGCTCTGTGGAACACTGGAACAGAGCTAAGGCACTGGGTTTACCCTACAGCAGTCAGCTATACATCACACACAGAATGTATCTGCTCTGTGGAACACTGAAACAGAGCTAAGGCACTGGGTTTACCCTACAGCAGTCAGCTGTACATCACACACAGAATGTATCTGCTCTGTGGAACACTGGACCAGAGCTAAGGCACTGGGTTTACCCTACAGCAGTCAGCTATACATCACACACAGAATGTATCTGCTCTGTGGAACACTGGACCAGAGCTAAGGCACTGGGTTTACCCTACAGCAATCAGCTATACATCACACACAGAATGTATCTGCTCTGTGGAGCACTGGACCAGAGCTAAGGCACTGGGTTTACCCTACAGCAATCAGCTATACATCACACACAGAATGTATCTGCTCTGTGGAACACTGGACCAGAGCTAAGGCACTGGGTTTACCCTACAGCAATCAGCTATACATCACACACAGAATGTATCTGCTCTGTGGAACACTGGACCAGAGCTAAAGCACTGGGTTTACCCTACAGCAATCAGCTATACATCACACACAGAATATATCTGCTCTGTGGAACACTGGAACAGAGCTAAGGCACTGGGTTTACCCTACAGCAGTCAGCTATACATCACACACAGAATGTATCTGCTCTGTGGAACACTGGACCAGAGCTAAGGCACTGGGTTTACCCTACAGCAATCAGCTATACATCACACACAGAATGTATCTGCTCTGTGGAACACTGGACCAGAACTAGGGCACTGGGTTTACTCTACAGCAGTCAGCTATACATCACACACAGAATGTATCTGCTCTGTGGAACACTGGACCAGAACTAGGGCACTGGGTTTACCCTACAGCAGTCAGCTATACATCACACACAGAATGTATCTGCTCTGTGGAACACTGGAAAAGAGCTAAGGCACTGGGTTTACACTACAGCAGTCAGCTATACATCACACACAGAATGTATCTGCTCTGTGGAACACTGGACCTGAGCTAAGGCACTGGGTTTACCCTACAGCAATCAGCTATACATCACACACAGAATGTATCTGCTCTGTGCAACACTGGACCAGAGCTAAGGCACTGGGTTTACCCTACAGCAGTCAGCTATACATCACACACAGAATGTATCTGCTCTGTGGAACACTGGACCAGAGCTAAGGCACTGGGTTTACCCTACAGCAGTCAGCTATACATCACACACAATGTATCTGCTCTGTGCAACACTGGACCAGAACTAGGGCACTGGGTTTACCCTACAGCAATCAGCTATACATCACACACACAGAATGTATCTGCTCTGTGGAACACTGGACAAGAGCTAAGGCACTGGGTTTACCCTATAGCAGTCAGCTATACATTACACACAGAATGTATCTGCTCTGTGGAACACTGGACCAGAACTAGGGCACTGGGTTTACCCTACAGCAATCAGCTATACATCACACACAGAATGTATCTGTTCTGTGGAACACTGGACCAGAGCTAAGGCACTGGGTTTACCCTACAGCAATCAGCTACACATCACACACAGAATGTATCTGCTCTGTGGAACACTGGAACAGAACTAGGGCACTGGGTTTACCCTACAGCAGTCAGCTATACATCACACACAGAATGTATCTGCTCTGTGGAACACTGGAACAGAACTAGGGCACTGGGTTTACCCTACAGCAGTCAGCAATATCTGTAGAGGCCTTCGTGAGCTGTAACTATCAACAGTCCTCGTGATTCTCCGTCCACCAACCTCTGATGGTACGCTTGTGACAGGTCTTGAGAGGACTTCCACCAGCTAACGTCTGAAGCCTTTGACCGAGGGCATTGGTCAACGTCCAGGGAGAGCGTGGCTGTGGTTTCGTGGGTTTCAAATTGGGCTGACTTTAGGTTGATGTGGAAACATATCAAATAGATAAGTGACTTTTGTTGATCCTTTGTTTCCAATGAAAATAAATCATACCGAAGAGACAAGTGACTTTTGTTCAACCTTTGTTTCCAATGTTTTGAATGTTGTTTGTCCTGCCTGAAGAGATTCAACAAGTCGAAACACGTGTCTGTTTTGTAATTGGTTTGTTCCTTCGTTTGGCGGCTGTAACGTTTGGCGGCTTTAACGTTTGGCGGCTGTAACGTTTGGCGGCTTTAACGTGATTTTTTAGTCTCCATGAAACCTGGCCTTACTGCCCTTCTTCAGCACAACCGCAATGGTTCACACATACACCCACACATGCACCCACACATACACCCACACACGCACGCACACATACACCCACACATACACCCACACATGCACCCACACATGCACGCACGAGCGCACGCACGCACACACACACACACACACACACACACACACACACACACACACACACACACAGAGGGACTGCTTTAGAAATGGTCCGACGAACCTTAGTTTTTATGACAACACACAAAATAGTCTACTGTTCGGTATTGATTACACCAAAAGCATCCCAAATCTTTAAATTCATTATTTATATCAATAGAGAAATTTCGTTTCAACGTTTTAGCGACTGAAACTAGATGTTCTCAGAACTAAATGTGATGTTTCAGCAAAATGTATATGTGGCGAAACAAACATGTGAAGGGGTCATGTTTTATTTTTGAGTGCGTGCCTCTCAGGGCTTACTTACCATGTTTATCAGACGTGTGTGTGTGTGTGTGTGTGTGTGTGTGTGTGTTTTCTGACACCAATCTTGCTTTTAAAGTTGCCTCTTGTTTGTTACATGGTCCGGTTAGGTATTTGAAATGATTTTGGCGGTCTTTGCGTGATTATATATACACACCTACACACACGCACGCACGCACACACGTACGTATGTAAGCACACAGTCTCTCTCTCTCTCCCTCTCTCTCTCTTTTCTAACATGGGTCGTGACCTGACAGGGGAGCGTGCAGGCCGCATGTCGTGTCGTCTCGTTAATTTTTGCCAGTTGAAAAAGAAGTCGATCCCGATCGTCATTTTCAGTGGTCTTCTACTGAACCATGCCGGCGACCGCACTCGCTTTTCAAGTGACATGCGGCTCCTTTTTGCCGGTTTTCCTCTCATTTATGACGAGGAGGGCCATGGAGAAGAAAGCCACGCGAGTCGCCATGTTGACACCTCGAAGCAGACTGGACGGTGTCACCTTTGGCCTGCTCCTCACCCTGTTACTCTGGGACAGTTTGCTGATGAGGTGCAGGACCCAGGACCCAAGGTTGAGCAGGACCCTGGACCCAAGGACAGCCTGAGGCAGTCAAGACTGTGCAGGAGTGGACGGACGAGCTTGGACAGGACCGCCACATCCCAGAACAGCGGGCAGTCTACTCCTTCTCCTTCCGGGTTGCCTACTCTTACTGATGTCATGGAGATGCTTCAGTCCATGAAGGTCCAGAACGCCACAACAAAAGTAAGCTTGATGAAGTGGAACGCTGTGTGAAAGGACTAAGAGAGCAGTATTTTGAGTTGGAAAATAATGTGATGGGTTGAAAAGATAAACTGGATGACCTGAAAAAAGAAAATCAGAATCTGTTAAAGGAAAACTCTGATCTGCTTTCCCGAGTTGAACAGCTGGAAAAAAAGACTGACGACCTTGAGGTTAGATCAAAGAGGAATAACCTTATATTTTATGGAATAAATAAAGACCAGGAGAGCGAGGTTGTGCCAAGCAGCAACAGCGTGAGTGAGCAGTGCAACACACATTGCGTGCTAAATCAAAATATTTCTTCTTTTTTTTTTTTGCTGTGGAATGTGAATGGGTTGTTAACAAAAATGTTTGATTCCGGTTTTACTTCTTTTGTTTGTGAATTTGATTTGTTTCTTTAGTTGAGACATTCCTTGCTGGATACAGACTGTTTTGTAAATCTACTGTAAAATTTACTAAACATGGTAGACGATCGGGAGGGCTTGTTTGTTTAATAAGAAATGATCTTTTCCAGTATATCAAAAGTGTTGATGTGGGCCACGTCAATTGCTGTATCTTTTTGATTGATTAAGAGCTATCTGGATTCGATAAAGATACTCTGTATGTTTGTACATATATACCCCCAGAAGAATCTCCTTTCTACACTCATTTTGATATTGACACTGGTATTAGATGCTTGAAGAGTGTTTGATTGATTTTCTGTTACAGAATGACTTGTTTGTTATTTTAGTTGGTGATTTGAACAGTAGAACTGCAGACATTTCTCAAGACTACTCTGTAAAAATAACTTTGACCCACATTTTAATAATTTGTCTCATGATTTGACCAGGCAGTCAAATGACCATACACATGTTTAATGATAATTTCCCGTAGTTGTCCAGAGGGACAACTACGGGAAATTATCATTAAACATGTGTACTGCATTAGATTTGAGTTTTTGAATGGCGTGTGCAGAGGCGACCATGAAGGTTGCTACACATTCATATCTGATTCTGGAAACAGTGTCACAGACTATTTTGTATTCTCACCTGAACGTTTTATGATATTGTTTGACTTCTGCGAAATTATCTATTGTTGATCCTATTGATTCTGACCATTTGCCAGTGACTGCATGTGTTGTTTTCCAAGGACTGAGAGAGCAGTATGTTGAGTTGCAAAGTAATGTGATGGGTTTAAATATAAACTGGATGACCTGAAAAAAGAAAATCAAAATCTGTTAAAGAAAGACTCTGATCTGTTTTCCCGAGTTGAACAGCAGAAAAAAAGACTGACGACCTTGATGGCAGATTCAAAAGGAATAACCTTATATTTTATGGAATAAATAAAGACCAAAATGAGTCCACAGAACAGTGTGAAAGTAAATTACGTGATGTCATTACTAATAAATTGAATATTGATACTGATATTGAATTTGACAGGGTCCACCGTTTGAATAGCAGACCAGACTCTCTGATCATCGCAAGGTGCAGTTTTTAAAAACACAAAGTGCAAATTCTTAAAGAAAAAAGAAAGTGCAGGGCACCAGCATTTTCATTAGGGAAGACTTCTTCCGAGTAAGGGAGATAAGGCGCAAAGTGTCCACCCACCTGAAAAAAAACAACAACTAGAAATGAAGGGAAGAGAGCCACGATGGTTTTCGATCACATACTCATAGCTAGCAAAAAGTATTTCCTGGTGAGGGGGACACTTTGCACGAATCCAGATAGGAGACTGTCCGGCCTTGTTCCGAACGTTATCCCCCCCCCCTCCCGATGACTGCAAGAGAGGAACAGAGTTAATCTAGCATCATGTATGCGCTCACCTGTCTCTCATGTCAGTGACACACCTGAACGCCGCAATGTTGGTCAAGAGAGCGAGGTTGTGCCAAGCAGCGACAGCGTGAGTGAGCATGTGCAACACAAACTGCGTGCTAAATCAAAACATTTCTCTTTTTTTGCTGTGGAATGTGAATGGGATGTTAACAAAAATGTTTGATTCTGCTTTTACCTCTTTTGTTTGTGATTTTGATTTTGTTCGTTTAAACAGTAAACAAGTAGAGTAACTTTTGCTCCCGTAAGAAAACCAAACACAGAGTAACTTTTATTCAAGACTGGCACAGCCTTTTAAACTTGAATACAAGTCAGACAAATACAAAGACGAACAATCTAATAGACTGTGGTGTGTCTCTGTTTGACGCCAGGAGCACAGACACAACCAGCCATGTCTCCCTGATGAGTTCCGATCCAGCGGACGAAAGGCCTCGGAGCAGGCAATACAAATAGATCTGCCCTCGAAAGGGATTACGATGGTTCCCTCATACAGGTAGTGAAGAGTTTTCATATCTATAACATATTTTCTTAATTTCATGTTCTCAGTTTCTCCATCTTCAACTTTATTCAAGTTTAAAAGGCTGTGCCAGTCTTGAATAAAAGTTACTCTGTGTTAGGTTTTCTTACGGGAGCAAAAGTTACCCTACTTGTTTACTGTTTATTGGTTACTGTTCCCTGCCTCTTTTCATTTTCAATTTTGTTTGTTTAGTTGAGACATGCATTGAGGAATGTCAGTCTGATGTATTTGCAGGATACAGATTGTCTTGTAAATCTACTGTAAAATTACTAAACATGGTAGACGATCGGGAGGGCTTGTTTGTTTAATAAGAAATGATCTTTTCCAGTATGTCAAAAGTGTTGATATAGGCCACGTCAATTGTATCTTTTTGATTGATTAAGAGCTATCTGGATTCGATAAAGATACTCTGTATGTTTGTACATATATACCCCCAGAACGATCTACTTTCTACACTCATTTTGATATTGACAATGGTATTAGTATGCTTGAAGAGTGTTTAACTGATTTTCTGTTACAGAATGACGTGTTTGTTATTTTAGTTGGTGATTTGAACAGTAGAACTGCTGACATTTCCCAAGACTGCTCTGTAAAAAATAATTTTGACCCACATCTTAATAATTTGTCTCATGGTTTGAACCGGCAGTCAAATGACCATACTGTGGACAACTACGGGAAATTATCATTAAACATGTGTACTGCATTAGATTTGAGTTTTTGAATGGCGTGTGCAGAGGCGACCATGAAGGTTGCTACACATTCATATCTGATTATGGAAACAAGTGTCACAGACTATTTTGTATTCTCACTTCTGCGAAATTATCTATGGTTGATCGTATTGATTCTGACAATTTGCCAGCGACTGTATGTGTTGTTTTCCCAAAGCAACATTCATCTGATATTTGTACGCAAAAGGAGGATTTTGTTATACACAAACTTTTGTGAGACGAAAAGTGTGCTAGTAGATATACCAGTATTTTGTGCAGTGAGGAAATATGTACCAAAACTGATCTTACGATTGATTTGATTTATGTTAAAACTTTTAATGATTGTATAAGGGTAAGTGCTGAATCCATGAAAACACGTATATCATTTGATAACAATGGAAATTCAAGTAAATGGTTTGATTTAGAATGCAAGCTTTGTAAAAGAAATTCCAAAAGATGTTTCGTCGTTCTGTAAAATTTGGAAAGAAAAAAGAATCAATTATTGAAAAAAGAAAGGAATATGTTACTGCCAGACGTGTGTATAAAAACTTATTAAAGCGGAAGAAGAAGCAATTCAACAAATCTTTATTAGATAAACTTTTATTGACGGTGAGAAACCAAAAGGAATTCTGGGACCTTGTTCATAATGCATCTTTCAAAAGAAAGCGTAGAAATAGCCTATCAACTGACTCCAGGTTTCAACATTTTAAAGCCTTGCTGGAAACGGATGCTGACAACATAGTAAATGAGGACTCAGTTCAAGACACAGAAGGCTACATGAATCGTCCAATCTCTAAAGAGTAAATACTGCTTTAAGAAAATTAAAATCAAAACGTAAAGCAGCTGGTCCCAATGGCATTATTGGCGAGCTCTTTAAGAATTCGAATGATCAGGTTATACATTTTTTCCTGAAATTATTCAATAAGCTATTTGATAATGGTACTTTCCCTGACAGCTGGTCTGAATCTGTTATTCAGCCAATTTTCAAAAAGGTGATATCAATAACCCCAACAATTATAGGGGAATTTCATTGAGTGATATTAGCAGTAAATTATTTGGTATGGTGATAAATAACAGATTGCAAGAATGGGTGAAAGGAAACAATATCACAGGTGAATATCAAGCTGGATTTTCAAAAAGATACTCAACAGTCGACCACATGTTTTCTTTACAGGCTCTCAAAGAGAAACAGTTCTGTTACAATCAAAAATTTTGTAATGCATTTAAGATTTCGAAAAAGCTTTTGATACGATAAATCGAAATCTTCTCTGGCCAGTTCTCTTGAAAAATGGTATTAAAGGTAAGTTAATTAGATGTATTAAAAGCATGTACAATCATGTCAAAATAAAAGTTCGGTGTGGTTCTCTGTTAACTGACTACATTGCCTGCACATTAGGATTAAGACAAGGAGATGCCTGCAGCCCTGTTCTCTTCTCTCTCTCTCTCTCTTTATAAAAGAATTAGCAGTAGGAGTTATTAACAATGGAAGACATGGTGCTAGATTTTCACTTGATGCAATTGAATTATTTATTCTATTGTTGGGTGATGATGTTGTTTTGATGGCAGAGACATTTACAGGTTTGCAGACACAATAATTAAATAGCCTGCAGCATGCTGCTACATCTCTTCAGCTTAAAGTTGATATGATAAAAAGCAATATTATAGTCTTTCGGAAGGGTGGTTTTTTGAGTGTGAGAGAAAGATGGTTATATAATGGTGTTGCAATGCCTGTAGTTAACGTCTACAAATACTTGGGTATACTTTCCCTTGACGTACCTCCGAACGTCAAACTTCAAGAACTTCAGAATTATGCGATGCGCGTTGTCATTGCAGGAGTTCTCGTTCAAAGTCCAGCCAGTTCCAGGTTCATCGAATGTTTTCACTTATCTTCTCTCACGTTCATATGAAAATCAGTTGATCCCTTAAGGAGTGACTATCCTTGAGTGTACTGCACTTTTCAGATGCTGTTTTGATGTATGATTTCTTGATTTTTGCGTTCTGTTGTTTGTTTACTTCTCCAAAAAGCAATTCGGTCCTTTTTTTTTTTTTTGGGGGGGGGGGGGGGGGGGGGGGGGTGAGGGGGGGGATAGAGGAAGTATTGTGAAAGACCATATTTCGTCCTGTCCCAAATTTTGGGGACACGTTGGACTGGGACAAGTAAACCTGAAAAACCAGTTGGCCTGTTTGTCTGACAGCTGCGTTTTGTGTTAGTCAGGTGAGCGACGATTTCCCTTCAGACTCCAAAGAGCTACCGGCTGAGCAACATTTACAGAGAGCCGATGGGAGACTGAAGGTGTGTCCTCGCTGGCAGTCAGGTATGTTCCAACAGTTAAATGAAGGTTAGGGTTTGTACTAATGAAGGTGGTTTTTTTCCTACATGTGGTTGGGAATTTTCCAGTTCTTAGTAAAGGCCTGAAATATTTAGTTGTTGCCTTGATATATCTTATGATTTGACGAGACATGGGGTGACAGTAGAAAGTTGTAGTTAGTGATTGTGTGAGTCGAGAGGTGGATGAGAAGAATGGCATGAGTAGATGAAAGAAAGAATATGTATATCATACTTTAGTCCTTCGAATGAGACTATAGACCGACGTTCTGTGTGTGAACGCACACACAACAACTTGCACATACGTAAAATCCCATCACCAACTGTCGGAAGAGAAGGCCAGTTTAGCCGTTGGTATGGATGACATGTTACACACAGCTTGCACCCTGCATAAGAAATGGAAAGAATGAAGGAAGTAAGGAAATTGAGTAAACGATATTGACTGATATGGACTGGATGACACGGGAATCGACTGAATGAAGCGCCAGCTGGCAGCTCTTCAGTCGGCACTACCCAGGTAGACAGCCCGTTGTGTAAACGAGTGTGGACTGTGAAGCACTTAGAGCTTGGTCTCTAGCCGAGGATAGGCGCTATATATGTATTCATTATAATATAATATGATAATAATATGTGTTCTGGGAAAAATAATCTAGTTAATGTATTATTGAAAAAAAGTTTTGTTTATCTTTTCCCTAAAGTATTATAATGATGCGAGTGTTGGTGAGCTCTGAAAATGAGCAATGAAGATTATTGTGCATGAACTATTGGAAAATGTATTCTGATTCCTGTTGTGGATACGTCTAGTGATATTGGTGAACATTCTTTTCTTGATAAAAAGGGACGAACGGAAATCGTACCTTGAAATGTAATTGGACACGTCTAGTGATGATGTGAAAAGATAAAAACATTCTTTTCTTGATAAAATGGGACAAAAGGGAATCGTCCCTTTATATGTAATAATTGTGTTCTTGGTACTTTGAAAAAGGGTTCCATGTGGAAATCTTTTCCTTCAATTAAACAATCATGGTGCTAATCAAATATTTTTTCTATTGTAATGGACCCACTGTATTGAAACTTTGTAGATTCTATTATGGGTTATTTCCCCCAAGTTCCGGTGAAATGTATTATGTGAAGAGTGACTGCTAGTGACAAACAAGAACGATAAATATATAGGAAGTAGGCTACATAATCAAGGTAGCTATCAGTTCTCCAGGTGTCGGTGAAGCCCCCGTGTCCGACCGGGAACCGACTGCCATCCGGGTGTGGGGTGCGGCCCGTGCCGAGCCGCCGTCTCTGCCCCGTGGGGGTGTAGAGAGGCTGACCGAGTGGTCACTAGACATCGTGTGTGTACTGCCAACCGGGTGTGGGGTGCAGCACGAGCCCGGCCGCTGGCTTTGCCCCGTGGGGGTGTTGAGAGGCTGTCCGTGTGGTCAGCAACAAGCTGGTGTGTGAAAGGGCTTCAGAGTTCGTCGGGACGACGATTTGTGTTCTTCTGTTGTGTGGGAGTCCCTGGTAGGACGCCACAAACTGCTTCCGTGAGCAGCTTCGTTTTCCGTCGAGTCGACGTGTATTCTTCTGTTGTGTGGGAGCCCCTTTAAGGTCTCTACGAACTGCTCCCGCGAGTGGTTTCTGAACAGTGTGAAGACTGTGTTACTCGAGGCGGACGCGGCCAAGTGCATAGACTGTCTGTGGTGACACAGCTAAGGGTGCCAGCTTGGCCTGCGCAAGAGAAGGAAAAATATGTTTGATATAATAGTATACTATCTAGTGTCGTTGCGCACCCTTTGGTGGTGGCGAGAACCTTTTGATGTACTTGTTTATACTTGTTATGTAATATGTATTTGTTATGATTTTGATGGTACAGGCTGAAAGGAAAAAACTTAACTTGTTGCCTGGCTGTCTATGTTCGTGTGGTGTGGTGTGTGTAGGGAAAAGTCGTACACTCATCCAAGCTTCTTCAGGTGAGAGTCAGACAGCAAAACACGCACAGCACACCATCCGTAACAAGTAGACAGACGAACCCCAAATGACCTTGTTTGTGGTGAAACAAATCGCCATCCAATTTATATCAATTCTGCTGTTAAGTGCATTTGCTATTGGATTAAGCTGATTCAAGTGAGAAATTACAGGATTCCACTTAAAGCTTATGATATGCTATATGACCTGGAGGCAAGAGGTGAGAAAGACTGGTTAACAATTATTCACTTGTGTTTGTTTACATATGGAATTGGTTTTGTTCTGGCGAATCAATGTGTTGGGAGTGTGTGTGGTTTTAAAAATACGTTCTTTTCAACAAAGGCTTATTGACTGCCGATGGCAAACTTGGTCCAATCATATTCAAACTAGTGACAGGTTCAGTTTGTACAGAACCTTTTGCAGTGACCGGTTTTAAAACCTCTTTTGCATCTATATATTGATAAGATCTGAAATACATTATAACTAGATTTAGGCTCGGGATTTCTGATCTGGTGATACACCGTTATCGATACAGAACTTTTATGTCTAACGACTTATGTAATGAAAACGAAGAAAATGAGGTGCATTTTGTTCTCTGTTGCCCAGCACTTGGATGTACACGTGAAACGTTTATCAATAATCGTTTAGCGATTGGTAATTCACAATGACGTGAGATGTGTGCTCGCGCATCTGGCCAATGATGCTTGTATCATGCCAGAGACAAGACACGTGCTTTTTCCGCCAAAAGAAAAATAATCGTTTCATGAGGTCAGTCCATTCCTTTACATTATTTTTTTTTTTTTTTTACTTTATTGGTTAAAGAGAGCAAGGCTGGGTCCTTTCGGCGAGTTTCTATCACCAAGATTTCGTGTTGCTGCTCAGATGAACAGAATAGGAATTGCCGGCATTCAGCCCGGTACCGGTACCAAGTCTGGCACCATGGCCTCACATGATCAAGATGAAAGGCTTGCCGTTGAAGGTAAGGACTTGAGAGATTCCAAACTGGAGGAAAAATTAGAGGACAGGCTGCTTCAAGATGTAGCTTAAAGTTTGGATGCAACATGGGAACAGAGGTTCGATGAATTTTAAACTCTTTTGAGAACTTACTTAAAACGTAAACTCGATGCCCATAACATGAGCGGAAAGGATTCTGACGTTGAATATGATGAATGCGATGTTCTTGTTTTACAAGAGGATCAAGAAGAGCTAGATCCACAGCAGTGGGAAAAGGCACTGATTGAGGGAAATGCATGTGGTGCTACCTCTAGCACCACTAAGAAGACAACACTTAGCTGTTCGATTAAATCGAACAAGAGTTCAGTGGAAAAGAAATGCTAGGTTCAAACATCAGTGATGGTTTGGCAACAATAGTCAATGGGCGTTTTGCCAAAAATTGAGTGAAAAGGTCCAGAAGGAGAAATTTGAGACTCACAATCGGCCAGAAAATTGCGCAAAAATAGTTGTGACGTTGGTAAAGAAGGAAGTATGGTCCAAACTTTCAACAGATCAACGCAAATCGGATCTGAAGATCGCACACGCTCAGCGCGCCATTATCAAGGCCACAACCGCGATTGTCCATGTGGCAGACCAGAACGAGGCTTTGCAACAAAATGCAGGCCTGATACAGAGCTGCACAGACGCAATTGGTGAAAATGTGGTGGCTGATGCAGAATCCAGGAAGGTAAATCTGGACACTGAATGGAAGGTGAACAATGATCTTCTGCAAGCTGCTCTAAGACAGCTGAATGCAGCACCTGACATAGGTTTGTTTGCTTCAAGGCTGAATGCGCAAATGAACAGTTTCATCTCTTTCAGGCCAGATCCAGATGCAGCAGCTATTGATGCTTTCAGCGTAACTTGGAGAGACATAAATGTCTATGCTTTCCCTCCTTTTAGCGTCGTCAACCGATTCCTCCAGAATGTGCAGAGGGATCAGAGTTCGGGTGTGCTGGTGGTCCCAGATTGGCCAACTCAGCCGTGGTATGCAGTACTGTTATGACTGTTGACAGCAGAGCCAGTGCGTCTGACCTGCAGAAAGAACCTGTTGCATCTCCCAAGCCACCCAGATGCAGTCCATCGCCTGATTCAGCAGAAGAGGCTTCACCCACTAGTTTGCAGGATCTCATGAGTTCTTTAACCAGCTCTGGTCTAAGCAGTGGGGCTGCTGATTTGGTTATGAGCTCTTGGAGAAACTGTACCCAGAAAGCGTATGACTCTTACATAAGAAGGTGGAAAACTTTTGTAGATAGCAAGGGAATAAAAACGCCAACTTATGTCCATGTAATACATTTTTTGGTAGATATGTATGCTTCTGGGGCTAGTCACGGTACAGTAAATTTAACCGAAAGTGCAGTTCACAGGCCAGGCACCAAAGCAGCAGGCAGTCACCTATTAATGTGTCGCCTGGTGAAAAGAGTGTTTGAAGAAAGACCCTCCATTCCAAATATCATGATACATAAGATGTGGATAGTGTACTACAATACTAAGCTGGCTGGCCAGAGGTAGGAAAGATGACTCTTAAGCAGTTGACCCTTAGACTGGTTATGTTGTTAGCCCTGCTGTCTGGTCAGAGGGGTCAAACAATCCACACATTAAAATGCGATGATGTAAGCTTTAAAGATGACAAATGTGTCTTGGTGTTTAGTGCTATGTTGATGCAAACTAAACCAGGGTCACATGTGCAAACGTCAGAACTTGTCTTTTGTAAATAAAAACTTGTGTATTGTTACCCACCTTAGACAGTATTTGTCTTGACTTTATTCAAGTTTAAAAGGCTGTGCCAGTCTTGAATAAAAGTTACTGTGTTAGGTTTTCTTATGGGAGCAAAAAATACCCACTTGTTTACTGTTTTTTGTGAAAATGGATTGACTGAGTTTTGGTACGTGAGAAGGTAAACCCGTTTTCCTCGGCCCACTGTTGGATCTTGTTGACACAAAGTTGGAGTCGACGCTGTACGCTGGCGTAAGAAGCTCCAACTGCGTACAGAGCAAAATCGTCAACGAACAGAGAGGACTCAGAACCCTGGCTTACGGATTTGACAATGTCGATTTTAATGCTGAAAAGTGCAGGACAAAGGATGCTCCCTTGCGGTACACCCAACTCCTGCCCATGGATGTCAGCGAGTGTGGTGCCAACACGCACCTGGAACTGTCAATCAGCCAGAAAGTTTTGAATAAACAGAGGCAGGTGACCACGAAAACCAAGTCTGTGCAGGTCCATAAGAATTCCTGATTTCCATGTGGTGTCATACGCTTTTTCTAGGTCGAAAAAGATAGCGACCACATGCTGTTTATTGACAAAAGCGTTGCGGATGGTGGTTTCCAGACGGATTAAATGGTCAACTGTCAAGTGGTACTTCCGGAATCCGCACTGTTCACTGGCCAAAAGGCCATCGGTTTCCAGCTTCCACATCAGATGGGAGTTGACCATCTTCTCCATCAACTTACTGTGGCAGCTAGTCAGAGCTATTGGACGATAGTTTGAAGGGTTGGTGAGGTCCTTTCCAGGCTTAGGTATTGGAATGATCAGGGCTTTCCGCCAAGAGGGTGGAAAGTACCCTGTGGTCCAGATATGGTTATAGACTTTGAGAAGAGTCTGGAGACAGCTTTCTGGAAAATGTTTCAAAACCTGATAATGAATATCATCCAGACCAGGGGCAGAATCAGTGCAGGTTTGTAAAGCTGTTTTCAGTTCATTGATTGAAAAAGGGAGATTGTAGGCTTCAGAGTTGTCTGATGTGAAATTGTATAAAGATTTCTCTCTGAGTTGTTTGTTTCTTAAAAATGCTGCAGATTTATTTGAAGATGAGGAGTTCTGTTGGATGGTGGAGGCCAACAGATTGGCAACAGCTTGTTTGTCAGTGATCAGAGCATCGGCAAGTTTCAAGTGATGAATGGAGGGGTTGGTGTTTTTCCCTTTGATTTTTCTGATGATGTTCCAAACTTTTTTCTTTGAAGTTTTAGATGACAGCCCGAAGCAGAAGTTTCTCCAAGACTGACGTTTACTGATTTTGAACGTGTGTCTGGATTTGGCATGGAGTTTCTGATGGGCTCGAGCGTTGGGACCTGAAGGTCGTTGGTATACCGACGCTGAGCCCGTTTGCGTACTTTTGCGATTTGTTGGCAGTCTGAATTAAATCAGGGTGTTTTGGGCATTTGGAGTTTGTCGGAAGACATTGGAATACAGGTTTTAGCACAGTTTATCACAGTATTGGTCAGAGATTCTGCTGGGTCTGGACTCTGAAGAAAATCAGTGTCCTGGAATTCTTTTGAAATATTGGTTGCAAAAAGATTCCAGTTTGCCTTCTTATAATTAAGATGTTGTGAGACAGAGGCGTTTTCAGTTAATACAGGTTGTAAAAGAACAGGGAAATGGTCACTTCCGTGTAGATCGTCATGGACAGACCACTCATAGTCCAGGACCAGCGAGGGGTCACAAATCGACAAATCTAAACACGAAAGTGAACCTGTGGAAGAGTGGAGGTAAGTTGGAGCTCCATCGTTCAGACAACACAAATCAAAGTCAGAAAGGACATCCTCAAGAAGTAGACCTCTGGATGACGAACTGACACTACCCCAAAGAGGATTGTGTCCATTAAAGTCACCCAACTGCAAAAAAGGTCGAGGAAGTTCTCCGATCAGACTGACAAGGTCCTGACGACAAACTGGGACAGAAGGTGGCAGATAAAGTGAGCAAATTGTAACAGTCTTGTGGAGACTGACTCTCGCAGCTATAGCCTGAAGGGGGGTAGTCAGAGCGACAGGACTAAACAGCAAAGTTTTATGTAAAAGAAGGGCAACACCGCCCGACAGTCCCAATGTGGATGGTTGTGCAGGTTTGGAAAGAATATTAAAGCCAGAAAGAGTGAAGGTCTTCTGGCTTTGAATTTTAGTTTCCTGAAGAGCCACGACAGAATGTTTTATAGTTTGACACAGAAGCTGCAGCTCCTCAAAATTTGAATTAAGGCCACGGATATTCCAATGGATTATCTTACTGTCCATGGTGCAGAGGACGAATAGGAGAGAAATCAGGTCATCTCCTCATCAACGTCTGCATCCAGTGGAGCGAATTTATTAGTCAGTTGGACGGGACTATTTTAGTCTTCAGACCTGCTGGCAGACTTGCCCACAGGTGAAGAAGGCCTGGATTCTGGAGATGGTGGAGGTTTCTTTCTCATCTCCACCATCTCCACACTTGATTGAACTCCCTTGCCCGCACGGGCACTGCCCACAGAAGTTCGAGGCGGGAGGGTTGGCTTTTTAATCTGCCCAGCAGCAAATGGAGTAGACTGCTGGGCAGTCTGAGGGGTGGCGGACTTTTTGCCTCCACCAGGGGCATCCACTTTGGGTTGGGAGGTGGTGGACTTGCTTCCACCAGAGCTTAACAATCTTCCTTGCAATGTCTTTGAGAAAATAAATTCATCAGTCTGGCAGCAGACTGAACTTGTCGAAACTTTCTTTAATGCCGAAGCATATGAAGACGCTGTTGTCGTCTGACTGCCAACAACCTGCTTACGTGCCTCAAAATACGAGATCTTTTCTGTTTTAACTTTCTGGATGTTGGACTCCTGGATCCAAACAGGGCAGTTGCGTGATGAGGAGGGGTGGTCGCCACCGCAGTTCGCACAATGAGCCGGGTCTTTACACGGCCCATCATGGGTTGCCTTGCAACAAACACCACACACCTCCTCCCCAGAACAGCGATCTCTGACATGTCCAAATTTCTGGCATCTGAAACACCTCAACGGGGATGGGACATACATTTGCACACGGA
Organism: Conus canariensis; assembly: GCA_033310375.1. Classification (NCBI taxonomy): domain Eukaryota; kingdom Metazoa; phylum Mollusca; class Gastropoda; order Neogastropoda; family Conidae; genus Conus; species Conus canariensis. The sequence goes on from CM065747.1 coordinate 3,018,964, forward strand.
CATTTAAGTATCCCACTTTGATGACCGGAGGTAACAAAGGGTTGTAGAATGTCAGAAAGAGGGTGTTGGTTGGCACTCTTTCAATTCAGAAAAATAAATTGAAAATAAATTACAAAAAAAAAAAAGACACTGTCACTTTGTTCTTTCAGAAATGAACAGATTGTAAAGAAATGAAATACGATATTCAAATAGAATTGTAAGGTGACCAAAGTCCAAATGTCACTCTCTTCCTCTCTTCCTTACTCCCACTTACCCCCATCCCGAGAACCCTTTTCACACCTTATGATATCCATGATAAAACAATCAGGAATTATCAGTCTCTCTCTCTCTCCCTTCCCCTCATACGGGCAAGTACTCAGGAAAACAGACACACACAAACACATACACACACGCTTGCATAAACGCATCTACATGTGCACATGGGCGCAAAAGTATATGCGCATACATGCGCTCTCTCTCTCCCTCTCACACCCCCACCAACACACAGACACACACACACACCCCCTCCCTGAAAGACAGTGCCTTGCTCTACTTGTAAATCTGACGTAATGCCATAATGCAATTATAGTTATAACCCACAATCATACCGAGACATTCGCATCCACCCACCCTCCTCCCTTCTCTTTAACATCCATTTATGAATAGCATAATGCATTATTTAGTAAAAACAAAACAAAACACAAATAACCTCTAACACAACAAGAATGGTTTAAAATACCTTAAAAATATCAAATACTTTTTTTTAAATCCCCAAACTTCCAATCGGATGATTTTTAAGTAAACGTGCAGCTACTACTGTACTAGTCATTGCTCAGCCGGTCTTCCTCGTTGGCTGCAATACACATGGAAGTGTAAGCGGCATAATCTGATAGATCTGTGTTTCTTGCTGTGCAGCCCCCATACACTGACAACTACCTGTGTTTCCTGCTGTACAGCCCCCATACACTGACAAATACCTGTGTTTCTTGCTGCCCCCATACACTGACAAGTACCTGTGTTTCTTGCTGTGTAGATCCATACACTGACAAATACCTGTGTTAGTTTGCTGCCCCCATACACTGACAAGTACCTGTGTTTCTTGCTGTGTAGATCCATACACTGACAAATACCTGTGTTTCTTGCTTAGCCCCCCATACACTGACAAATACCTGTGTTTCTTGCTGCCCATACACTGACAAATACCTGTGTTTCTTGCTGTCAGCCCCATACACTGACAAATACCTGTGTTTCTTGCTGTGCCCCATACACTGACAAATACCTGTGTTTCTTGCTGTCGCCCCCATACACTGACAAATACCTGTGTTTCTTGCTGTCACCCCATACACTGACAAATACCTGTGTTTCTTGCTGCTCCCATACACTGACAAATACCTGTGTTTCTTGCTGTCTCTAGCCCCCATTACATGACAAATACCTGTGTTTCTTGCTGCCCCCATACACTGACAAATACCTGTGTTTCTTGCTGTACAGCCCCATACACTGACAAATACCTGTGTTTCTTGCTGTGCACCCATACACTGACAAATACCTGTGTTTCTTTGCCATCCGACTACTGTCTGCCCCCATACACTGACAAATCCTGTGTTTCTTGCTGTCCCCCATACACTGACAAATACCTGTGTTTCTTGCTGTACGACCATACACTGACAAATTACCTGTGTTTCTTGGCTGGACAGCCCATACACTGACAATACCTGTGTTTCTTGCTTGTTACGACTCCATTCGCTGTGACAATCATCCTGTGTTTCTTGCTGTACAGCCCCCATACACTGACAAATACCTGTGTTTCTTGCGCCCCCATACACTGACAAATACCTGTGTTTTCTTGCTGTCAGCCCCATACACTGACAAAGTACCTGTGTTTCATTACTCGTGCACATTTGTACGCGTCCCATACACGACAATACCTGTGTTTCTTGCTGTCAGCCCCCATACACTGACAAATACCTGTGTTTCTTGCTGTACGCCCCATACACTGACAAATACCTGTGTTTCTTGCTGTACCATACATGACAACTACCTTGTTTCTATGCTGACATACACTGACAATCCTGTGTTTCTTGCTGGCACCCCATACACTGACAAATACCTGTGTTTCTTGCTGTCGCCCCACATACACTCGGACAATAACATTGTGTTTCTTGCTGTTGCCCCATTACACTGACAATACCTGTGTTTCTTGTGTAGCAGCCCCATACACTGACAAATACCTGTGTTTCTTGCTGTGTAGACCCATACACTGACAAATACCTGTGTTTCTTGCTGTCACCCATACACTGACAAATACCTGTGTTTCCTTGCTAGCCCCCATACACTGACAAATACCTGTGTTTCTTGCCTCATGCCCCATTACACTGACAAGTACCTGTGTTTCTTGCTGCGCCCCCATACACTGACAAGTACCTGTGTTTCTTGCTGTCAGCCCCATACACTGACAAATACCTGTGTTTCTTGCTTGTGCACCCCATACACTGACAAATACCTGTGTTTCTTGCTGTAGCCCATACACTGACAAATACCTGTGTTTCTTGCTGTCACCCCATACACTGACAAATACCTGTGTTTCTTGCTGTCCCCCATACACTGACAAGTACCTGTGTTTCTTGCTGTGCAGCCCCATACACTGACAAATACCTGTGTTTCTTGCTGTCCCCCATACACTGACAAGTACCTGTGTTTCTTGCTGTGCAGCCCATACACTGACAAATACCTGTGTTTCTTGCTGTCAGCCCATACACTGACAAATACCTGTGTTTCTTGCTGTCCCATACACTGACAAATACCTGTGTTTCTTGCTGTCCCCATACACTGACAAATACCTGTGTTTCTTGGTGTTCTGCTGTACAGCCCCCATACACTGACAATACCTGTGTTTCTTGCTGTACAGCCCCATACACTGACAATACCTGTGTTTCTTGCTGTCCCATACACTGACAATACCTGTGTTTCTTGCTGTACAGCCCCCATACACTGACAAATACCTGTGTTTCTTGCTGTCAGCCCCCATACACTAACAAATACCTGTGTTTTCTTGTTGTAGCCCCCATACACTGACAAGTACCTGTGTTTCTTGCTGTCAGCCCCCATACACTAACAAATACCTGTGTTTCTTGTTGTACAGCCCCCATACACTGACAAGTACCTGTGTTTCTTGTTGTACAGCCCCCATACACTAACAAATACTTGTGTTTCTTGCTGCCCCCATACACTGACAAATACCTGTGTTTCTTGCTGCCCCCCATACACTGACAAATACCTGTGTTTCTTGCTGTGTAGTCCATACATGACAAATACCTGTGTTTCTTGCTGTGTAGATCCATACATGACAAATACCTGTGTTTTTGCTGCCACCATACACTGACAAGTACCTGTGTTTCTTGCTGGCTGTCCCCATACACTGACAAGTACCTGTGTTTCTTGCTGTGCTGTCCCATACACTGACAAGTACCTGTGTTTCTTGCTGTACAGCCCCATACACTGACAAATACCTGTGTTTCTTGCTGCCCCATACACTGACAAATACCTGTTTCTTGCTGTCAGCCCCATACACTGACAAATACCTGTGTTTCTTGCTGCCCCATACACTGACAAATACCTGTGTTTCTTGCTGTCCCCATACACTGACAATACCTGTGTTCTTGTTTGCAGCCCCCATACACTGACAAATACCTGTGTTTCTTGTTGTACAGCCCCATACACTGACAAATACCTGTGTTTCTTGCTGTGTAGACCCATACACTGACAATACCTGTGTTCTGCTGTCCATACACTGACAAGTACCTGTGTTTCTTGCTGTGCAGCCCCATACACTGACAAATACCTGTGTTTCTTCTGACCCCCATACACTGACAAAGTACCTGTGTTTCTTGCTGTGCAGCCCCCATACACTTACAAGTACCTGTGTTTCTTGCTGTGCAGCCCCCATACACTTACAAGTACCTGTGTTTCTTGCTGTGCAGCCCCCATACACTGACAAATACCTGTGTTTCTTGCTGTACAGCCCCCATACACTGACAAATACCTGTGTTTCTTGCTGTGTAGCCCCCATACACTGACAAATACCTGTGTTTCTTGCTAGTGCCGGCCCCCATACACTGACAAATACCTGTGTTTCTTGCTGTGCAGCCCCCATACACTGACAAATACCTGTGTTTCTTGCTGTGCAGCCCCCAGACACTGACAAATACCTGTGTTTCTTGCTGTGCAGCCCCCATACACTGACAAATACCTGTGTTTCTTGCTGTGCAGCCCCCATACACTGACAAATAACTGCTTTTCTTGCTGTGCAGCCCCCATACACTGACAAATACCTGTGTTTCTTGCTGCCCCCATACACTGACAATATACCTGTGTTTCTTGCTGTCCCCATACACTGACAAGTACCTGTGTTTCTTGCTGTGTAGATCCATACACTGACAGGTACCTGTGTTTCTTGCTGCCCCCATACACTGACAAAAACCTGTGTTTCTTGCTGTCCCCATACACTGACAAGTACCTGTGTTTCTTGCTGTGTAGATCCATACACTGACAAGTACCTGTGTTTCTTGCTGCCCCCATACACTGACAAGTACCTGTGTTTCTTGCTGTCCCCATACACTGACAAGTACCTGTGTTTCTTGCTGTGTAGATCCATACACTGACAAGTACCTGTGTTTCTTGCTGCCCCCATACACTGACAAATACCTGTGTTTCTTGCTGTCCCCATACACTGACAAGTACCTGTGTTTCTTGCTGTACAGATCCATACACTGACAAGTACCTGTGTTTCTTGCTGTGCAGATCCATACACTGACAAGTACCTGTGTTTCTTGCTGTGCAGATCCATACACTGACAAATACCTGTGTTTCTTGCTGTGCAGATCCATACACTGACAAATACCTGTGTTTCTTGCTGTGCAGATCCATACACTGACAAGTACCTGTGTTTCTTGCTGTGCAGATCCATACACTGACAAATACCTGTGTTTCTTGCTGTGCAGATCCATACACTGACAAGTACCTGTGTTTCTTGCTGTGCAGATCCATACACTGACAAATACCTGTGTTTTTTGCTGTGCAGATCCATACACTGACAAATACCTGTGTTTCTTGTTGTGCTGACCCCATACACTGACAAATACCTGTATTTCTTGCTGCCCCCATACACTGACAAATACAGCCAATGTCAACGGGAACTGATCAAGGAGATAGATTAGTACAATAGTACTATAAAGTAATCTGTCATTTGTGTAAAAGGCACACAGAGACTGCTGTATCTGTGCCTACAAAAATTTGCGTTGCAGCTAGCACCTACTGATCAACTATCCAATCAAATTCATTTTCACTCTGAATTCAGAGAACTCTGTACCAAAATTTTGCCAAATCATTGCTGATTCCAGCTGATGGCTGAAGTATGTGATGTCTACATGACTTGTGCTTCTGATCTGAATAAAGGGAACTCAGGCAGTACATTTCTGCATGGATCCAAATGTTCAAGTTCCCTACACTAAGTACACTGTATCCTGTCTCTTGCAGTGCATACCTACAAGTATCCAGTCAAATTTGGATTAACCTCAAGTAATGAGAAGTTACTGACTATACAATGTACAGTCACAAAAGCATTTAACACTGGAACTCTGAAGACAGACATGGTAAACAACCAACCTACAATGTACAAGTAGGAACACATAGTCTAAGAAAACTACTATTGTACTAAATCTGCAAAATAAACACTATGTATTTGTAATCAAGAAAATAGCTAACATTGTCAGCCATGAAACGTGAAGCTGGAGAAACCATGTTCTGCTGACAGTATCATGTCCATAAAAAAAAAAAAAATTTTGAAACAGATCTAATACTAACCAACAGCAGCATTATAGATACAATGCTGAGTATGGAGGAGATGGATATAGATGTGATGGTGTGGAGAGTATGGGGTGTGCAGGTGAAGACAGGCAGATGGTAATGCGTAGAAGCCAAGGGACAGCAGCCAGTCAAGAAGACACGGAGGACAAGGTGTAGTTTCTCTTTTTATTTTCTTCTTCCACGCCAGTCGCTCACATCAAGGAACACTGATCCATTCTCACACAACGCTCTACTTCTATAAAAATGTACCGGGCCGCAGAGCCAGCAACACGGTGCCAGTGACGAAACGGGCCTCGCGAGGCCGGAACCAACAGAAATGTGTTTTCTATCGCAGCTTCAGTGTTGTCTGGCTCGCTGTCCGTTCAAACTTTTTTTTTTTTTTCCTCAAAGGGAAATCAGACATTCTATACGTTCATCAGGGATGAACTGGACCACAATTAGTCCAACATATGTGTGTTTGTGTGCTATATGGCTGTTGTTGAGTTCTACTCTTCCTGTTGCTGCGTTATTCTTAGCGCAGTTCTTGCCCTTTTCCATCACTTTGCTTTCATCTCCTGTTCGTGCTTGTTGCAGTTGCTTCTTTTTTTTTCTTTTCTCGTCATCTTCCTCGTCGTCATCTTGTTCTTTTTGTTTTTGTTTTTCTTGTTCATGTTCTTTCTTCGTCCTCGACTTCTTCTTCTCCTCCTCCTCTTCTTCTTCTTCATTTTTCTTCATCTTCGTCTTATTCTTTCCTCTTCTTTTTCTGCTTTGTCATCGTTGTCATCATATGTACGTTTTCTTTTTTTCAGGTTCTTTTATATTTTTTGTTGACAGTTCAGTGCGTTGGAGTGTGTGTGTGTGTGTGTGTGTGTGTGTGTGTGTGTGTGTGTGTGTGTGTGTGTTGCGTTTCGTCATATTTCCCTTGTTTCCCTACGATCTTTATTTTTCCCTTCTTTTAGGAGGGGGGGTGGGGGGTGGGGGCTGAAATGTATCGCCTTGTTAAAGAATAACAACAAATTGTCACATAAAGATTAACAAATTCCATGAGTTCAATGGACAAATTGTGTTTGCATTATCTCTCTCTCTCTCTGCGCCTCCCTCTCTGTCTGTCTGTCCGTCTGTCTGTCTCTCTCTCTCCCCGTCTCCCTTTCTCTTTCTCTCTTAAAAACTAACAAATTCCATGCGTTCAATGGACAAATTGTGTTTGCATTCTCTCTCTCTCTCTCCCCCCCCCTCCCCGCCTCCCCCTGTCTGTCTGTCTCTCTCTCCCTCTCTCATTCCCCCCTCTCACTCTCTTGTCTACAGCAGGTGTGATCTTAAATGTAATTCTTTTTCCCATATTAGCTCTATTTTCTGTTTCGTTCCATATCTATATTTGCTAATGCAGAGCTTTGCCAGTGTGATAAGGTGATTTATTATTTGTTTCTGTTTCTCTGTCAACACTGCGGCTTCGTGATATCCTAGGACTGCAATTTCCTCTGTGATGTTAAGTGTTCTGTTGCACCTCGCTTGAATTTCATTTGATACCTGTGTCCAGATCGGTTTTATTTTTTCGCATCGATAGAAAAAGTGCTCAATGTAGTCTTTTTCCCCACAGTTACAGACATCACATGTTTCACTTTGTGCTAATTTCATCTTTTTGAGCAGAATATTAGTGGGGTAAATATGCATTATTTTCCATTGTAACACCCGGAGACGTGTTTCTTTGGATGCTGTAAAAATTGCTTTCCATTGCTTGCTATCTATATCAGTGTCGAATTTTCTTTTCCAAAAATTGATAGAACATGGCTGAGCTTCTGAAATCAAATATTTTCTTAGTTCTTTAGTTGTGTACATTTGAAGTGGTTTCCCGTCTAAGTAAATGTCAGCTATATCATGTTCGGCTGTGTGTTCACGGTCAAGATTGCCTTTCATGAGTGCTGACTGAATCACACTTTTCACTGCATTGTATTCGAATTGTCTTTGGCTTGATCATCCTATTTTATTTTCTACTACTTGCATACTTCAAGGTTTTCATCCAACATATCTTTCACTTTGGTTATCCCTCCAGCTATCCAATCTTTCATATGTAGGTTTTGTTTCTTGAACTGAAGTGCTGGTTGTTCCTATCAGTGAATTTTGGTGCGCTTTTTCGTTAGGGTTCTGGAGATCTTCAGTTCGTTTGGTTTTCAACCATAATTTGAGCGTTGTGATCCAAAAACTATTGTTTTGGGGCGTGCCTGTTAGCTTGTTCTCAGAGCAATATGTTTTCAATGTATCAAGTCCTTCTCCCAATTGATCATATTCTATTGTAGGGAATACTTTCCATTTCCCCTTTCTTTTGCCGTCAGTTTTACCATCCAGCTTAGATGTAGAGCTTCTTGGAGCGTTTTCATGTCTATCATTTTTAAACCTCCTTTATCGTAGTCTTGGTTGAGAATTTTACGTTTGATCTTTTCGAACGCTTTTTTATTGCTCGTTTTCTTTTTCCATATAAACGAGTATAAGATATAGTTAATATTGTGCAATACTTGGTCTGGAAGTCCGATGGATTGCATGACATAGATGAATTGTGGCATTAGAAGTGTTTTTGATATCAGGATTTTCCCGAAGATGCTAAGGTTTCTCCTTGCTCATATACCGATTGTTCTTTTTATACTGTCAATTTTGTCCACCCAGTTTCGTTCATTTTCTTTTGGCGGTATGTTGTTGCTAAAGTATATTCCAAGGATTTTTACTTCTTGAGACCCAAGTTAAGTTGTGAGGCTTGTCTGTAAGCATTTTGTTTGTCCCTAGCCACATTGCCTCAGTTTCTGTTCGTGACATTCGAAGCCCCGATATATTTGCGAAGGCTTCGAATATGTTGAGAGCTTCATCTAGGTCAGCTTTGTCCCGGAGGTAAAGGGTAGTGTCGTCAGCAAACTGTTGTATTTTAATGGTTGTCGTCTCATCTTTATGTTTGATTTGAATTCCTTTGATACTACCGTTTCGAATTTTGATGGCCAGTAGTTCCACAGTTAATACGAATAGTAAAGGGGATAATGGACAACCCTGTCTGATGCCTCGTTCAACTGAGAAGGGTGCGGAAATCCAATTAAAATGGTTAATACAGCTTTCGGATTGCGATGTGATTGTTTGAACCCAGTGATTAAATTCAGGTCCAAAGTTGAAGTGCTTTAGACTGTCGAGAATAAGCTTCTTTGAAATTGTATCAAAAGCTTTTGAAAAGTTGCATGCTAAAAGTAGCCCTGGTAATTTTTTAACGGTTAGATAATTGATTATGTCATCTGTTGTTCTAAGTATAGTTGCTATGTTTCTGCCCTTAATAAATCCGCACTGGTCTTCCTCAATAAGGTCAGAAATGACGCGGTTTAGTCTACTGGCTAATATTTTGGCAAGGATTTTGTAATCGGTGTTGAGTAAAGTTATTGGTCGCCAGTTTGTTAGATGTTCACGTTGGAGGTTTTTTACCTTTGTGCAGAAGTGTGATAATGCCTCGTCGTGTTTGTGAAATGTGGCCTACACTGTAGGAGTATTCAAATGATTGTAGCAAACTTGTCTTTATTTTTAACCAAAATACTTTGTAGAATTCTGTTTAGTCCATCATATCCTGGTGCAGAACCATTTTTCATCTCTTTCAGAACTTCAGCTGCTTCTGTCTCACTAATGCTTCTTCGCATAGCTGTTTGTTGTCCTCAGTTAGTACTGGGTGTTGCGTTTGCTGTCCTAAGTAGTTGTGTATGTACGATTCAACTTCATTGTTTAGATCATTATCACGTTTATAAAGTGATTTATAAAATCGTACCTGCTCTTCCAGAATACTATTTTGTTCCATCAATTCTATCCCATCATTTGCAATTATTGACGTGACTGTATTACTTACTGCTCTGTTCTTTTCCAAGGCAAAGAAATACTTAGTGTTTTTTTCACCATTCTCAATAAATTTTGCGCGTGATCGTATCTGTGCACCGTGAGCGTGTGCTAAGGTTGTGATTTCTAGTTCTGCTTTGATCTTATTTTTTTCCGCTTCTAATTGTTGGTTATTTGGATTTGTTCCTAATTGTTTTTCTATTTCGTTTAAGTTTTTTGGACAGTATTCTTTCTTTCCTGTGCCTGTTTAGAGCTTTGTGTTTACTGTATTGTATTGTATGCTCTCTGATTTTCATTTTAATAAGCTCCCATTTTTCGTGGGGAGACAGGTTTGAGAGGGTTGCCTCTATTTGTTCTAAAGTGTTGTTCATTTTGTTTACATATGTCGTCTCTGAGTAGGCTGTTGTTAAATTTCCAGTATGAAGGACCTCTTGTGAAGTTGTGGAATTTTAATGTGGTTTCTACTGCTCTGTGGTCTGTAAGTGGTACTGACAGAATGTCTGAACTTTCGACATTGGCTACAAGTGATGAAGTAGCAAACATGTAGTCTATTCGTCTTGCAATGAACGGGTTGTTTCTATGCCAGGTGTATTCTTTTGTTTCCTCATGTTGTAGTCTCCAAATATCATGAAAATCTGTATCTATTAGAAGTTGATTAAAAGCCTCTACTTCCTTCATCTTATGTTTTTCTCCAGATATTATATCACTTGTATTATTCATGACTGAATTGAAATCGCCCATCATCAACATGTCTGTTTTGTCTGGTCCTACTTCATCAATAATTTTCCTTAGTCGAACAAAGAATTGAATTTTTTCTAGGTAATTTGTTGGTGCATATACGTTGATAAATAGCTTCCTGGCATCCTTTTCAATTTGAATAACTATTACTCTTTCGTCTTCGTGTATAAATTCTGCCGCATGCATGAGTTTCTTACTAACAAGAATTATTTGACCTAAGCTATGGTCTGTGCCTTTGGCAGAAAATAACTTCCCTCCCCACTGCAGTTCCCACTGATATGCTTCCTCTTTGGTTGTAATATGTGTTTCTTGTAATCCAATTATGTCATAGTTTCCTTTTCTTGCAAGGTTAAAAATGCTGTGCCTTTTCTTATTTTTCAGTCCTCCGGTGTTTATGGTTATCGCCCGTATTTGGTCCATTTCTATTCATGTGATGTTGATGTCGTGGTCATTCTCGTTATCCATGTCCGTAGCCAGGTCGTCAGCGGTGTATTCACTGTGAGACGGAGCATCAGGTTGGCGCGCCTTTCCTTCTCTGTACGCGATCACTTACGCTTGAGCCGCCGTTTGTCTTCCTCTGTGTGTGTTGTTTCTCGCCCTCAGTTCGTGAGGCCTTCCTTCCATTTCTGTCCGGCGGAGTTCATTTGCTATCCGATGGTGAGCGCCTCCGCTTGGGTGTGTGGGAGCGACTGCGTCGGAAAGGCAGCTTAGCCTGATGTAGTGTTGGCATGGTGCTACACTCTTCATTGTCACTCTTCAGGCGTGTTGCTAGCAGACGACTCGCGCGTGTGTTCAGTTGCTGGCGGAGTCATCTGACAAATGGGGTCACCAGCCTTGTGCCCCTCTTTGTAACATTGTTTACATTTTATATTGTCCGTGCACGAGGATGCATGGTGTCCATTTGCAAGGCACCTCGAGCACACCGGCACCTTCTGTTCTCTTTGGAACAACGCGGCAGTAGTAAAGGTGCCAATTTTTTCGTTTTTGGGGAGGGGGGGTGGCCGGCACGTCGATGTACACAAATCGCCGGCCTGTCTTCCAACGGGTCAGTTTCCCGTTGGCGTCTCTGTCCCTTTCTTCAATAAGTCGCGAACAGCATTTGATTTTTTTTTTTTTTTCCAAGTCTCCCACAATATCAGTATTGGACACAGATAGGGGGATGTTGCTGATTATCAGCTGGAATTTCTTTTTCTGCGCCAGTGTTGTCTCTAATTATAAACGGGTTTTTGTCCTTAGGTTGTACTAACAACCCACGCAGTTGCAGTCCATTTGTTAATAGCTTGGCTCTGGCTTCAGTGGTGATGGGGTACAGCCTCCACAAACCTCCGATTCGCTGAGCCCCTTCAATTGTCTCAAAGCCAGAGCACTTTTCTGCTGCAGCACAGATTTCACTTACTGAATACTCTTTGTCGTTTACTGCTGGCAAATGTTTGTTGAGCAGAAACACCGGCGTTACATGGACAGGATCCGGCGCTGCCATGACTGGTGTCCGGCGGTGCGGGGGGACACAATCACATCGGCGCCTTTACTGGTTCTTCCACACAATACTTGTAATATTGCACACGTATAGACTCTGCTGCACTGTAATTTGGTGTAAGCTATTTTCGATCAGTGATGATAACTTTTTCTCTTTGATTATACACGATAAATGCAGACCAAACACACACTGTCTACTCGACATCAAGCAGAACCCGGAAGTCCTGTCTGTTCAAACTATTAACATATTTACTATCGATGAAAACCTCAGAACCCAAGGAATAAAATGCAGCAAGTCACATTTGACAATTTTGTTCCTGTACTAAATTATTGCTGATTAATGTCCCAGAGTGAAGCCACTTTTAATGCGTCATATTTTCCTCTATTTCAATAAAAAAAATACTGAAGAGCGTGAAATAATTTTACAATGAATGAATAGCTGGCATTTCGCTGTTTTCATACATATAAACTTCATTTTCCAAGACAGTGTCTAAGTGGAGAATTCTGTTATTAAAAATTACTAGAAAACACAGCTGACTTTTCACCTTGCCGGGCCGTCGGCGCCTACTTTTGACACAATTTTCAACTGAAAAATACTCTGTTGAAATGGTCTGTTAAATAATAAATCCTACACATTTTCAGTTGTATTCATAACAGAAATGGAGTCATTAGCAAGATTTCGATCGGGAAGTCTGAATTTCGTAGAAGGATAATTTGGATCAAAACTCTGACAACGAAGAAGGCGACTTGCTCAAGGAAACCGGCGTCGTCAGTCATTTCGTATAGTCGCAAGCGTGTACGGAAAAGATCCTAAGCATGCGATATACGAAATGAGAGCTCATGGACATTACTTTTAACATGCATCTTCAGATTCTTCGGTTTTCCTCTTACTTTTTGTAAGATCAAGAATTATTCAATGCTCATTCGACAGACAATTGAAAATGGCGCCAAGATTACTCGTGCAAAATACCAGTTTAGAGAAAATATGGGCTTCTCAGCCCAGTACGGTTGTAATGAATAAAATATATTAATTTTTGTGACTTCAGCGACATACATACAACTATGTAGGTTCTGAGGTATTCATGAATTTACACAATAAAAAAATGATTCAACCAAGGGAGGTAAGGGGGAAGATAACTCTTGAACAAAACATTTTCATCCACAAAAGGTAACCAAAAGAAATACATACTGTTAGCACCCGGCTACATCCCCCGCCACTCTGTTACAACCAGCGTCCTCGCCGACATAAAAATGACATGGAAACGACAGAGTCATCAAGTACAACACATAAATCAATGGGGAAAACTGGAGCTTTAGACATCAAGTCTGAAGAGGCAGTTCTAGTCCTAAACAAAACCCTTGCATCAGTGTATCAAAACAAAGCATCAAAACATCTTCTCCCTCTCTCATTCTTTGTATTCATATCATTCCAACTAACGAGGGCTTGCTCTTTAAAACAAGGCTTCTGAAAGTCGGCAGATTTGCACTGGCTAGAATGGACATATTGTTCAAACAAAATTCCAAAATATCAAATACAAAAATGACTAGAGAGGATTTGTTTTCTGGACAAAACCTGAATTTTGGGTACCATAAAATGACTTTAATGGATTTGTTATTTGAACAAAACTCCGAAAGGTCAGGTACCAAAATGACTAGGAAGGATTTGTTTAAAAAAAAATCCAAAACATTGGGTAGGCACCGAGTGACAATGGACTTGTTACTTGAACAAAATTCCAAAATGTTAAGTAGGCCTACCAAAAATGACTTAGGGAGGATTTGTTATTTAAAACAACATTCCAAGAAAGTCGGGTACAAAATATACTTTGAAGGATTCGTTAAATTCCAGGGTATTGGGTACCAAACAACAATGGGCTTGTTATTTGAGCAAGATTCCATAAAGTCGGATACAAAATGGCTAGAAAGGAATTATGAAAATCCTTAGAGTAAAGTCCCCAGGAGAACATGGACTAGGGTAGGTTTTGTCGTTTTGGACAAAGTTTCCCCAAAAGTCACACAACGTAGTTTTCTCTTGGTCATTACCGTCAACTCTGAAAAACAGGCGTACATCATTTTACGTTTTGGAGAACATTGGAGAACAATTCATATGTACCGTTTGTACAAAAAAAAACCATTAAAATGTCACAAGGTATTAGAAAAAACAGTCCACAACTACTCTTTTCAGGAGGTATTTAACAAGAAATCAGTCCTGGAGTATGAAAACTGTCCCTGAGAACATCTGACCAAGTCAGTTAACACTATGCAAGCGTTCAGTCGTCTAGGCGGGCACTGAGGGTATACCTTTTTGTTGGTTTCCCTACCAGACGCGTAGACCGCCGTGGGGCTGGCATAGGTGGGCCAGTAGCACATACCGGAGACGAACAGGAGGGAGCACAGGGTGGCCAGTTGTCACGGGCATCAGTTGGGGAGCCGCCTGCCTGGGCACTGGAATACCGTAGTGGACTGGCTCACTCTCGCCGTCCGATTCAGAGTCAGAGGTGGGTGGAGATGGAGTTACATCTGACTGGTCGTCATCTTGCAAGTCCAAGGGGCACTCGCAGGCAACAGGTCCTTCCGATGGATGGCTCGTTCTGGACCGCCAGCCAGGGGCTGGACCGAGTAGACAGGTAGGCCGTCATAGGGTCGTGATGTCACCCGGTAGAGGTCAGGTTTCCACAGGTCCTGGATCTTGTTTCGGCCAATGATGTGATTGCGTATGTAGACGTAGTTGCCTACACTCAGGGCATGGTCTGCAGCCTTTCTATCAGTGGAGCCATCCCTTTTCGCTGCAGCCTCCTTCAACTGGTTTTTACGCCTTCAGGTGGGCCTCCTGGAGGCGGAGACGGTGCTGGTGGACCCAGTCAACTGCACCAGCAGCAGCTGTGGTAGGGTGCCCCAGAAGGTCATCAACTGGGAGCCTTGGTTGCTGGCCAAAGAGCAGAAGTGTGGGGCGAAACCTGTGGAGGCGTGAGGGGTGTTGTTATACGCCTGCACAAGTTCTGGCAAGTGTACAGGCCATCTGGTCTTCTCCTCTGGGGGTAGAGTGCGCAGAAGGCCGTGCATGGAGCAGTTGAAGCGCTCACATTGCCCATTTCCTTGTGGATGGTATGGCGTGGTGTGCGACTTCTTCACGCCACAGATCGAGCACAGCTCCTGGATCAGGCATGACTCGAAGTCTCGGCCCTGGTCACTGTGTATTCTCTCTGGGACCCCGTAACGCTGGAACTAGTTGTGCACCAGGACTTTGGCGACGGTCACAGCCTCCTGGTTTCTTGTTGGTACTGCCTGTGTGAATTTCGTGAAAACGTCCGTCATGACAAGGATGTTCTCTCTGCCATCACTTGCTGGGTCTAGCTTGGTGAAGTCGATGGCCAGGACTTCCAGTGGTCGGGATGCCAGCAGATGACCGGACGTGGTGTTGATGGTCGGCCGATGCCCCATGGTGCACCGCTGGCAGGAGTCGATGTACGCCTTCGTGTCCTGGTGCATGCCTGGCCGGTAGACCCTGGATTGTAGGAGACCAAGCGTATGTTCTAAACCTTGGTGGCCCATCTGGTTATGAAGCGAGGCTAAAACGTCAGGTCTCATGACGCTTGGCAACACCAACTGCTCCACTGGTCCATACTGATGGTGCTGAATGCGGCGGTGTAAGATACCACCTTTCAGGCAGAGGCGAGGGTGCTGGTCGCAAAGTGCCTTCAATTTTCGGTTCCTGCCTGTAGGGGGTTTTGCTGGCCAGTGGTTCAGGACTGGGCGGATGATGGAGTCTTGTTTCTGGAGCTGCACAAGTTCTGGTAGGGACTTTAAGGGGTAGGTAGGGTCAGGCTGCGTCTTGGACTGGGTCTCTTCCGAGGTGATGGGATCAGGGTCAACTAAGGACTGTTTCTGACAGTGGGCTTCCTGTGCCATAGCAAGCTGGGGACGTAGGGCCGTAGGAGCTGGTACAGGAGGGCCTGGGAGCCTGGAAAGGGCATCTGCAGGGTTGGTTCTTCCTGGGTGGTATTGTACATCAAAGTTGAATTGGGCCAGTTGTGAAGCCCATCTCTGCTTTAGTGTCCCAATTGCAGCATGGCGGAAGTGGACGAGGGGGTTGTTGTCAGTGAGGACGGTGAATTTCGTGCCCAAGAGATAGTCTCTGAACTTCTCAGAGATGGCCCACTTCATCGCCAGGAATTCCAGTTTCATACTGGAGTAGTTGGCTTTGTTCTTCTCCGTGGGGTGAAGTCGGCGACTTGCATAGGCCAGGACCCTACGTTGTCCATTTTGCTCTTGGGAGAGGATGGCACCGAGGCCATCGTGGCTTGCATCTGTTTCCAGGATGAATGGGGACTTGAATCGGCAAACCCCAGGACCGGTGCAGTTGTCAGTGCCGTTTTCAGATTGTCGAAGGCCACTTGGTGGTGTTGGTCCCACATCATAGATACGTCTATCATCTTCCGTTTGTTTGCTGCCAGCCTTTGTCACCAGGTCATGGAGAGGTCCGGCGATTCTGGCGAAGTTTCGAATGAACCACCGGTAGTAGCTTGCAAACCCCAGGAAACTTCTCAGATCTGTCATGGTCTTCAGGACGGGCCATTCTTGAACGGCTTCTACCTTGCCGGCTTCGCAGCCAACGCCCTCGGCGGATATTGTATGTCCCAGGTATTTGACTTGGTGACGTAGGAACTGGCATTTGTCTGCTCTTAACTTCAGGCCAGTGTCGATTATCCTCTGCAGAAGGCGGTCAAGACTCTCCAGGTGTTCCTCAAAGGTCTTCGAATACACCAGCAGATCGTCCAGGTAGACCAGCAGGAACTGGAAAATGAAGTCCGACATGGTGGTCTGCATCAGTCTCTGGAACGTAGCAGGTGCTGTGGAGAGACCCATGGGCATCCTAGTGTATTCGAAGAGGCCAAATGGGGTGGTGAAAGCCGTCTTGTGCTGGTCATCAGGGTGCATAGCGATCTGGTGAAAACCCGAGGCCAGGTCAAGGGTGGAGAAGTACTGGGAGCTAACCAAGGCATCGAAAGATTCCTGGATCCTTGGCAGCGGGAAGGCATCTCCTACAGTCTTGGCGTTGAGGCGTCTGTAATCAACGCAGAGGCGGATGCTGCCATCTTTTTTCTTCACGATGACCACCGGTGCTGCATATGGGCTGTGGCTCTTGGTGATGATTCCTTTTGACAGGAGACCCTTGATATGCTCTTGCACTTCTTGGAGTTGGTGAGGGGGGATTCTGCGGTATGGCTGGGCAACTGGTACGTCTTCCCTGGTCTTCAGGCGATGGAGAACTGCATCGGTGTAGCCAAGATCTTCATCATCTGTCATGACGGCTTGTGACCTCCTTGACAGGAGTTCCTGCAGCTGTCGTTGTTGACTGGTGGTACCGTCGAACTCTGGACAGGGGACTTTGGCTGGTGGAGGGACATGATTTACAATTTCTTCTGAGATGATCAGCTCGTTGATGCCAATGGTAACCTGTGGCCCGTGGTTCTCTTCCACCACTTCGATGGCTTCCAGGACAGCAATAGGAGTTCATCCTGGCAGAAATATGTCTTCTGGCGAGAGGTTGGCTACCCTGACATAGCGTTCACATGATTTCATGCTGACCAATGTAGGGATCACCATCAGGCCATGGGGGAGAGGTCTGGACAGGGGTGAGGCCAGGAGGTGCGGCGAGGGGCTTTGGCTACTCGACACTTTGACAGTGGCTATGGAGTAGGCTGGGATCCGTTGGCGGGTCGTGGCACGGGCTACTTTGTCCTGCTGCCGTTTCCTGATCTCTTGGGCGATGGCTTGCAGGAGAGGGGGGTGTGCTGATGGGGACTTGCTTAGACATTGGCTGAGGACGTTCATACGCAGCAGAACCAGCAGTCGCCATTTGTGGTCTTGCATAAACGGGTCTGTGGGTTCCTTGATGACCAGAGCGGGGGACACTGAGGCAGAGGGTGCCGAAGACCACCATGTCGACGAGGTAGAGGCCAGAGTAGGGTACCTCAGCCCCGTTTACTGCACACAGTTTGACATGACAGTCTTCTCGCCTCAGGTTCCT
Source organism: Conus canariensis (assembly GCA_033310375.1). NCBI lineage: Eukaryota > Metazoa > Mollusca > Gastropoda > Neogastropoda > Conidae > Conus > Conus canariensis. The sequence goes on from CM065747.1 coordinate 3,036,878, forward strand.
CAAGTGTTGGCTTGCCCAGGTCTCCATTATGGTGGTGACCTCACTGCCAGTGTCGAGGAGGACGGACACTGGCATCCCATTAACAGTGATGTCGGCTGTTGGACAGTTCCCTGCAAGCCTCGTGCTCTTCCTGCCCCCCGCTGTCTGCATACTGGTGGCAACGGGGGTTAGAAGTTTCCCTGTTGCTGCTCCTCATGGGGCTGCTGGCGGTTGACCGTGGGCCTATTGCGACGTTGGTACTGCTGCTTGGCCCGGCAGTCTGCTTCCCGGTGACCCTGGCATTGGCACCACCAGCATGTTGGACCCCTTCTTTCTTCTGGCTGGCGACGATTTGGTCGGTGGGGTGGGTTCAGGCTTCCATTTGAAGTCTGGAGAGCTGTGACAACAGCAGGCTGTTGCTGCTCCCTCAGCTGTTGTTTCAGGGATGCTGTTTCGCTCGTGAGGGCAGCAATCTGGGCCTCTAGCCGGTGGAAGGCATCAGCGTTAGTGGCTGCAGCAACTTGCTGCACGATGGGCTCTGGCGTGTTGTCTTCTCGCATCCAGCGTTGGGCCTCCTGGGTTGCCTCCAGGAAAGTGGTGGCTGGTTTCTCCCTTAGGAAACGCTTCAGGTCCCTCCTAAGGGAGGGGGATGCAGCCCATTGACGAAGGAATCTCAGCATGGCTGGTGAGAGGTTGTTGGCTGCAGCTGCATTGGTCTTCGTCCAGAGAACCCTGAGTGCAGCGGCGTATTCAGCCACAGATTCCGCCAGACCTTGCTGGCATTTGTAAAACGCCCCAGCAAGGGCGGTGGAGTCCCTGTGCTCGCCCCAGTGCTGTTCCAGGATGGCGAAGATCTTTGCAGGCGAGTCTATCTCCTCTGCCTCCATGGTCAGGACTTGCTGTCGTGCTCTGCTCTCCAAGGCGCTCAGGAGCCAACCAGCAGCTGTGAGATCAGGCATGGGTTGTTTTAACATCAAGGTGGCTTCCCGGATGAAGTCCTCTGCACCTTCTTCCCCAGTAAACTTGCGTAGCTTGTGGGGGCGTAGACCTGAAGGCTGTGCTGCTTGGGGTGGCTGGCCTCCTTGCCCATCCATATTTGCGGCCTGGTTGCCGTCGTTGTCCCGTGTCCTCTGGTTCCTCCGTACCATCCTGCTGAATTCTTCTTGGCTGTGTCTCCTTGGTCCCTTCTGTCTTGAATCCTGCTCGCAGCGCCAATTGTGATGGTGTGGAGAGTAAGGGGTGTGCAGGTGAAGACAGGCAGATGGTAATGCATAGAAGCCAAGAGACAGCAGCCAGTCAAGAAGACACGGAGGACGAGGTGTATAGTTTCTCTTTTTATTTTCTTCTTCCATGCCAGTCGCTCACATCAGGGAACACTGATCCATTCTCACACAACGCTCTACTTTTATAAAAATGTACCGGGCCGCAGAGCCAGCAACACGGTGCCAGTGACGAAACCGGCCTTGCGAGGCCGGAACCAACAGAAATTTGTGTTTTCTATCGCAGCTTCAGTGTTGTCTGGCTCGCTGTCCGTTCAAACTATTAACATATATTTAATATCGATGAAAACCTCAGAACCCAAAAATACTGAAGAGCGTGAAATAATTTTACAATGAATGAATAGCTGGCATTTCGCTCTTTTCATACATATAAACTTCATTTTCTGAGACAGTGTCTAAGTGGAGAATTCCGTTATTAAAAATTACTAGAAAACACAGCTGACTTTTCACCTCGCCGGGCCATCAGTGCCTACTTTTGACACAATTTTCAACTGAAAAATACTCTGTTGAAATGGTCTGTTAAATAATAAATCCTACAATTTTCAGTTGTATTCATAACAGAAATGGAGTCATTAGCAAGATTTCGATCGGGAAGTCTGAATTTCGTAGAAGGATAATTTGGATCAAAACTCCGACAATGAACGAAGAAGGCGACTTGCTCAAGGAAACCGGCGTCGTCAGTCATTTCGTATAGTCGCAAGCCTGTACGGAAAAGATCCTAAGCATGCGATATACGAAATGAGAGCTCATGGACATTACTTTTAACATGCATCTTCAGATTCTTCGGTTTTCCTCTTACTTTTTGTAAAATCAAGAATTATTCAATGCTCATTCGACAGACAATTGAAAATGGCGCCAAGATTACTCGTGCAAAATACCAGTTTAGAGAAAATATGGGCTTCTCAGCCCAGTACGGTTGTAATGAATAAAATACATTAATTTTTGTGACTTCAGCAACATACATACAACTATGTAGGTTCTGAGGTATTCATGATTTAAAGAATTTACACAATAAAAAAAATGAGATTCAACCAAGGGGGAAGATAACTCTTGAACAAAACATTTTCATCCACGAAAGGTAACCAAAAGAAATACATACACTGTTAGCACCCGGCTACATAGATAATGGATGACAATGATAAATTCAAGCTTGGCATGGTGGACATGGAAAGTATGTGAATTGCTTAATACCATTTTTCTTTCCTCTAGGACCTAGAGTCACACCACAGATGCAGAAGAGGTGGGTTTGGGGTGAAGGTAAATACCTGGTAATCTTCTGCACTGTGTCCTCTGACATCCTGTCATTAATTAAACAATGCATACAAGGAAACTTCCACATGATGTACAGGAAGGAAATTGTGGCACTGACCTGATGGTGGTTCTGGTTCTTCAGCGACACCGATTTCAATCTTCACCTCTGACATCACCAGATGATCTGGGAACGCCCATGGGGTCACAGTCTGTAGACACAGTTATATATACAAATGACACCTTCAGCGGATGTTTTTTGCACACACACACACACACCAACACATGATGCACTCTCTCTCTCTCTCTCTCTCTCTCTCTCGCATGCACACACTTGAACTTGGAATTTACTCCTTTCACCCTTTTCTTTTGTTCATCTGCTGTACTAAGATTGTCCTCCACCAATCTTCTTCTTGCTATTAGTAGGTCTGGTTGTAGTCTAGTAAAATCTGGTTACACTGGACTGATTTTGTCATGTGCTTACCATCAACATGTATAAAAACTGGCTTAGACTATCAATCAATCATAGAAAAAAAATATACACATGTATTAAATAATTGTTGGATAGTAAAAACCACCAACACTGAGCAAATTTTCGGTTTATTTAATTAAAACCTTCTTCAAACTAGAACGCAGAAGACCTGCCAATTGCAGTGAACAGCCTTCTTAATTGTAATATTTTGTGAATCACATCGTGTATGCACTGATGCAGTCCCTTGATTCTAGTCATAGAAGCAACAATGAAATTGACAGGTAAGATGTAGGCACACTTTGCTAAAAATATACACAATGGAAGAAATAAAGGATTTAACTGAACCCCCCCCCCCCCCCCACCTCCCAATGACAGCAATACACAATTCCACTGGCTGGATTATTTTCAGTGCACTGATCCCATGTGCAGTGATCACTTGATGGCATGTCTGTCTTATCTGATTCTTTATGCAACCACCCACTATCACACTTTGGTAGGTTTACTGACTTTTAACAAATACTGATCATTACCAAATGTGTTGGGCAGGACTGCCAAAACCTTCTAATGAAAGACTGATTAATGCTTGTAGTTCTATGTACTATGATAGTTGTACAACTTCCCAGTTCGTCACAGCATGTGTTCGGCAAACCTTCAGGAGCTCAACTTCAATAAAGTGTGTACCCTACACTTTACAGGATGCTTGTTGTGACATGTAGCTTTACCTAGTGCAAAGACTTTCCCTAGCGACTTTGACTAACACACACACACACACACACGCAATGCGACTCACCCTACAGGAACTGGAACGGCGAGTGGGTTGTCAGTCTGCGACCTCGTCCGGAAAGGCTCAACACCTTCAGCCACTTGGCGGGTCAGCAGATGGGAAGACCAAGGAAGCCACAAAGGTTAGGGCCACGTCTGGTCAGTCGGTAGATGGTGTAGCTACCCGGCATACCCGGCACTGGGACTGGCTGCAGCCCTCGCGCTGGGTAGTGGTGATAGCAGGAGGCCTCTCGCCTTTGGTATTGGAACCGTGGTGAAGAGGCCACGCGTCCGCAACGGTGTTTAGCAGCCGGTTGACTCTGTTGGGTTGACTGTCCTTCATGTGGGAGTGAGTAGCTTGAGTTGTCGTTCCGTCGGGGGTCGGAAATCGTCTGTCTCCTCTCTGTTGCCCTGTCGTCTACTGGCGAGTGAGTTGTACTCAAGCGAGATACACTTTCCGGTTCCGGCTGCGAACCAAGTGCTTATGCGCACTGCATCCGTGCGTCACTACATATCTTTCACGTCTATGCTATCAAAATATATTCAGCTATATTCACAAATTTTCAACGTCTATGACAATATGTTACATGAAATAATATTTGTAAAACTTACAAATTTTCCGTACTTAGATTCACTTCATCTCAGTGCCTCACACAGTTTGCGTTTACGTATCCCGCGCCGTTAGCCTAGCAAGGGACGTTATGGCGAACACAAATTGTGACAAGAAAAAAAAAACTTGAACGGGTTGGTACACAGTTCACCACGAATGTATCCAAAGATGCTGTCAGTGACAGGAAAAGGGTATTCAAAAATACATAGTTACGTGGGAAATTGTCAAGACTATTGAGACGCTTTTAATTTTCTGTTCGGGAAGTATTGGATGAGAAAGAAGCTAACCGCGTATCAGTAGAAAGAAACTCGTGGAGAGCGTGGCAGCAGAGAGTCCTCAGAAGAGAAGCCCCCTTCAAGCAAGTGTTTCGGCCCTTATCTCCTGACACTCTAGGGGGGTTGGGCCACACCCGGTTCATGACTCCGGATGTCCCTCTGCTGCCCCTTTTTTTTTCCATCTTGGGACGAGCCATGGCTGGGATTCGAACCCATGACCCTCTGGACATGCTCATTTTCCACTTAATGACTCGCGCTTTAACCACTGAGCCACAGGGACACCTGATATTTGTAGGGAAATTAAGCCTTATGAAGTTCACTTTTGTTCCTCCTTGACCAGATCCAGCTTGAACACCTCTCTGCCGCTTCTGCCATTGCTTTCAGGGCTCTGGTTTTTTCCTTCCCTGCAACTGAGAGCTGTTTCATGAGGCTGTATGCAGACGTTCCTACAAACCCCCTAGCTCCAATTTCTGCAGTGAGGACTTTGACCTGATAGCCTTCTCTCCTCAGGCTGTTTGCCAGATCAGCATACTTTTCAGTCTTGTAGATTTGAGCTGCCTCCATTCTGTTCTCATATGGCACCGTGAGCTCGATCATGATCAGTTGCTTGGTTGACTTAGAGTGGACTACTATGTCTGGTCTCATGCCACTCTTGCTGATGATCTCTGGGTGACTCTTCCATTCTGGGAGGTCTGCAGTGCACTCCCAGTCATCTGCCCCGTCCAGCAGACTCTGCCTGCATGTTTCGAGTGGCACTGTTGTTCTTGGCCATGATTTGCTGCCTCCTGCCGTGAAGAATGTTGCGGGTGCTTTTGGAGTCCTGATTTTCCCTTTTGTGGTGTTGGTACTAGCCCAGACTACTTGTACAATCTCTTTGAGCACTTGGTTGTGCCTCCATGTGTACCTTCCTTGAGCCAGGGCTACTTTACATGAGCTTAGGACATGCTCCACTGTTTGTTTTTCATGGCAGAGGGGGCATGCAGGATCGTCTGTTTTCCCCCACTTCACCAGGTTTGCATTTGAGGGCAGAAGGTCATATGCAGATCTGAGAATGAAGCTGATCCTGAGAGGGGCCATGTGCCAAATGTCATTCCAAGTGAGACTTCTTTGGAGTGCATTCTCCCACGTTGTCCATTGCCCTTGCTGGCTCTGCTGGACTGCTTTTTGGAGTCTTTTTTGGTCTTCTTTTCTCATCTCCTGAATCATCATGTCTCTTTTGGCTTTTCCTTTGGCCTTTGACCACCATTCAGTTTTGGTCACCCCCAGTCCTTGTCTGTTGGTCTGTGTGTGTCCTGTTATTTCTCTGATCTTGAGACTTTCTTTTGCAGAATCCATCGCCTCTTGAACTTTCCATTTTCTGCCTGTCTTCAGCTGGGGCTTGATTGCTTCTACCACCTTGTCTCCTGAGTCCTCCAGCATGCTTTGAAGTCTGATCTTCCCTGCTTTGTATTCCTCCAGGATGGATTTCAGTGGTAGTTTCAGCTTTGCTTGGCGACAGTACAGCGCTATTTCAGTCAGACAGGGTGGGACACCAAGCCATTTCCTTGTGAACTTGTTGATTTTGGCTTCCATTGCCTCCACCATGCTGGTGCAGATGTCGTATATCATCAGAGGCCATAGGAGCTTTGGTATCAGCATGAACTGCAAACACCAGACCTTGTATTTGCCAGGGAGCCCACACTGGTCAATGGTCTCCAAGCCTTCCTCCGCCATCTGCTTGGTTTCTTTTGCTCTTTGTGTGTCTTTCAGCGTATCATCATACCATCTTCCAAGGCTCTTGACTGGTTCTTCTGTGACTGTTGGAATGGCCTGGTTGGCAACACTGAAGACCACAGATCCGGCCCCTTTTCCTTTCCTCAGTGAGAGACTCCGTTGTTTCTTTGGCTTGAACTTCATTCTGGATGAGGCAACTATGTCGTCCAGCCTCTCCAGCACATGACGTGTCTCGTCTTCTCTGGATGAAATCACTGTAGTGTCATCCATGAAGGCCTTGAGAGGAGGCATCTTGTATCCATCGCCAAGGTCTGTTTGTCTCGCGTTGTTTGTTGCTGCTTTCAAGATGAGTTCCATTGCCAGCACGAACAGTATTGGGGAAATTGCACAGCCCATTGCAATACCCACTTCCATGTTGATCCAGTCTGTTGTGTACTCCTTGGTAGAGAACCGCATTGAGAAGCCATTGAAGTACTTCTTGAGCATGTCGCGGATGTTCTTTGACACATGGTACATCTCAAGAGCCAACTGTATCATCTCATGGGGCACAGATCCATATGCGTTTGCCAGATCAAGCCACACTACGTCCAGGTCTCTCTTTTCTGTTTTTGCTTTTTGGATTGCGTCCCAGATCATTGTGGCGTGTTCTACACAGCCAGCCACGCCTGGGATGCCACCTTTCTGGACTGACACATCCAAGTACTTGTTTTCCATCAGGTACTTGGTCAGCCTTGCTGCCATGACAGAGAAGAAGATTTTCCCTTCGACGTTCAGTAGTGATATTGGCCTGAACTGGCTGATGTCACTTGAGTTTTGCTCTTTGGGGATGTACACACCATCTGCCGTCATCCACTGGCCGCTGATCTTCTGGTTTCTCCAAGCCGATCGCAGCAGCCTGTGGAGCCACTCCAGCACCTTGGGACATTTCTTGTAAAGCTGGTAAGGTATTCCGTTTGGCCCTGGTGATGATTTGGATCTGGCTTTGTCGACCACCTTCTTGATTTCCGCCAACGTTGGAGGCTTGCCATTGAACTGTTCCTCAGGGTTGGTTGGCCACGCCAGACCTTGAATGTCGAGTGGTGCTTTGCTCTGTGGGTCAGAGTATGTTTTCCTCAGATGCTGCTCAAGAACTCCTTTGTCCACACTTAGGGTCCCAGATTTTGGCTGCTCAAACAGTGTTCTGGCAAACTGGAAGGGGTCTCTGAAGAAGCGCTCTTGTGTCTTCTTCTTTTTGCTCTTCCTCTTCCTCGCAGATTCCGCTTTGCTGAGGGCGCTGTGTTTTTCTTTCAGGTCTTTCCACAGTTTTTCCAAGCCTTGTTTTTCAGCTGGCAATGCGGTCTTCATTTGCATCTTGAGGTTTTTCTTTTGGACCCTGATCTTGTCCATCTTTTCTTGGCGTCTGGATTTCTTTGGAGGTGTTTTCTCTTTGGGTAGTTTTGCTCCATAGGCGTCTCTACATGTGGCATACACAGTGTCCCCATATGTGGCTAGTTTGTGTTCCAGGGTGCTTTTCCCTATCAGTGCATCGAGTCTTTGGACGATTTTTGCATCTAGTTTCTCCCAATCTTCAGTTTCGTTTGCTCGTGGCAGGTTGAGTTTCAGGCGCCTGGCATCGAGGGCCTGTGCAAATTCCTCATCCGAACCAACAGCGTGGATGTCCTTGGCACTGTGGTTTAAATCCTGGCCTTGGTCTTCCGACGTCTTATCTGCTGATGCAGTGCGCTGCTGCTCATTCAGATGAGTCTTCACACATCCCATCTTTGTTCTGTGGATCTTCATGCCACGGGTGGTAGCGAAACGCTTTCCACAGACACATGGATATTCCATTTGGTCCATGTTCATAGTCCGTTTGGGATTTGCAGTCATGATTGGTTGAGCACCGATGGATTCATCATTCTCTCCCCCTTTCGGTGAATCCTGGGAGCATCTTTTCCTTTTATTCTTAGTAGCCACATGTTTAAGGCAAAGTGGGGAGCCAGCCCACAGAGCCCTTGGTTCTGGTCTTTCCCAGCGTCCTCCGGTCTTTCCCGGACGTCCTCCGGCCTATTCCCGGAAGTCAATGGTTTACCCATGCATCAGTAGAAAGAAACTCGTGGAGAGCGTGGCAGCAGAGAGTCCTCAGAAGAGAAGCCCCTTCAAGCAAGTGTTTCGGCCCTTATCTCCTGACACTCTAGGGGGGTTGGGCCACACCCGGTTCATGACTCCGGATGTCCCTCTGCTGCCCCTTTTTTTTTCCATCTTGGGACGAGCCATGGCTGGGATTCGAACCCATGACCCTCTGGACATGCTCATTTTCCACTTAATGACTCGCGCTTTAACCACTGAGCCACAGGGACACCTGATATTTGTAGGGAAATTAAGCCTTATGAAGTTCACTTTTGTTCCTCCTTGACCAGATCCAGCTTGAACACCTCTCTGCCGCTTCTGCCATTGCTTTCAGGGCTCTGGTTTTTTCCTTCCCTGCAACTGAGAGCTGTTTCATGAGGCTGTATGCAGACGTTCCTACAAACCCCCTAGCTCCAATTTCTGCAGTGAGGACTTTGACCTGATAGCCTTCTCTCCTCAGGCTGTTTGCCAGATCAGCATACTTTTCAGTCTTGTAGATTTGAGCTGCCTCCATTCTGTTCTCATATGGCACCGTGAGCTCGATCATGATCAGTTGCTTGGTTGACTTAGAGTGGACTACTATGTCTGGTCTCATGCCACTCTTGCTGATGATCTCTGGGTGACTCTTCCATTCTGGGAGGTCTGCAGTGCACTCCCAGTCATCTGCCCCGTCCAGCAGACTCTGCCTGCATGTTTCGAGTGGCACTGTTGTTCTTGGCCATGATTTGCTGCCTCCTGCCGTGAAGAATGTTGCGGGTGCTTTTGGAGTCCTGATTTTCCCTTTTGTGGTGTTGGTACTAGCCCAGACTACTTGTACAATCTCTTTGAGCACTTGGTTGTGCCTCCATGTGTACCTTCCTTGAGCCAGGGCTACTTTACATGAGCTTAGGACATGCTCCACTGTTTGTTTTTCATGGCAGAGGGGGCATGCAGGATCGTCTGTTTTCCCCCACTTCACCAGGTTTGCATTTGAGGGCAGAAGGTCATATGCAGATCTGAGAATGAAGCTGATCCTGAGAGGGGCCATGTGCCAAATGTCATTCCAAGTGAGACTTCTTTGGAGTGCATTCTCCCACGTTGTCCATTGCCCTTGCTGGCTCTGCTGGACTGCTTTTTGGAGTCTTTTTTGGTCTTCTTTTCTCATCTCCTGAATCATCATGTCTCTTTTGGCTTTTCCTTTGGCCTTTGACCACCATTCAGTTTTGGTCACCCCCAGTCCTTGTCTGTTGGTCTGTGTGTGTCCTGTTATTTCTCTGATCTTGAGACTTTCTTTTGCAGAATCCATCGCCTCTTGAACTTTCCATTTTCTGCCTGTCTTCAGCTGGGGCTTGATTGCTTCTACCACCTTGTCTCCTGAGTCCTCCAGCATGCTTTGAAGTCTGATCTTCCCTGCTTTGTATTCCTCCAGGATGGATTTCAGTGGTAGTTTCAGCTTTGCTTGGCGACAGTACAGCGCTATGTCAGTCAGACAGGGTGGGACACCAAGCCATTTCCTTGTGAACTTGTTGATTTTGGCTTCCATTGCCTCCACCATGCTGGTTTATCCTGTAGCAATGTAGGCCTACATATTCTAGCAAACTACTTACAGCAGTGAAGTTCTGGAAGATAATTTTACTTTCATTATTTACTTTACTTTACTTTAGTAGTACTGCTGTAATCAGGCTAGTCACTTATCAGCTGGTTGCTGCAGTCAGTGCTCGTCTGCATCGAGATGCGTACGTATGACGTACGTGATTCCAGTTTAGGCTTAGATTACACGTGCTTCCGGCTCACGTAAATATGCTTGTTAGATTAGATTTGTATTGTGCATTAGTGAAATGTCCTTTTACTTATTGGTTTTGTGTGTAAATCACTATTTGCGTTTGTAAGTAACACTGCAGGCTGTGTCAGTCTTTGTGCATGATTTAAGCATAAAATGTAGTGAAATTCTACACGGTTTCATTTTTTAGCGATCATACGCGCAAACGCATGCAGCTGCTAAAGTTTAAGTCTCCATTATGAGGAGAATGTCGATCCTTGGTAGAAAGTAAAATTTCTTCTTTTTCTCTTCTTCGGCTGCCATCTGAAAACAGAGAGACATAACTTATGTTGAAGTATATGCAAATGTCATGCAGAATACCACACACACACACACACACACCTTATACACTTACACACATTCTCTCTCTCTCTCTCTCTCTCTCATGTTTGCATAAATCAAATCAAATCAAAAACACTTTATTATCTCTTTCGAGAAATTAAGAGTGGCCAATAAAAAGGTATGCATGACAGCCAAATTACAGATTACAGCAATAGTACATGTACAAACAAAAATTAATTACATACACATACATGACGCCCCACACCCACCTACACATACAAATGCACGCATGCGCACATACATGAGACCTATCTGCAGCGATCTCAGTACCTTTTCTGACAGCACGACTTTCATACAGTTTATGTAGTTGCTCTTGTTTTTTACCTGTAAACTTTCCAAACGTACTCACTACTCTGCTAAAGACAGATCTATGATAACTGACTGCATATTTAACTAAAAACGTTCCTCAGATTAAAAAAAAAAAAAAAAAAAATCCCCGAAGCTGGTGGAATCAAAACTGCTGTTGTCTATATATCGCCCATGTGTGCAGGTTTTTTTTTTTCTGATAAAATTATAATTTGTGAACAAAACAAAACAAAAAAACAAAAACAAGAACCAAAGACGGCAAACGCCTCTTTCTGCTGTGTGTCGTCTGCTTCTGCCGCTCTGTAGCGGGGCATCAGTTGACCCATTTCCATAAAAACATGGAATATACATGCTTTCAAAACAAAATGATAGCAGCAAGTGATCAAAAACTCATTAAAATATCACGATTCGTGTATATTTATCGCTTTTTAGTCACAATTGAGCTGATTTAAGAATGAATAGAACTGAAGTGGGCGTGTTATCCGGTCGCCTGACTTCGCCTGTGAATGGGTGGTATCTTTGAAAGTGTTTTGCACAAACTATTCATGTCAGTGAATGAAAACATACAGATTAAGTTGAGAAAACAAACAACCAAAATGTTACTTACCCTGACACTTGACTTGTGCTCTTGTAAACAAATACGGAAAAGGCCACGTATAGATCGCTTGTGATACGTCAACACGTACCTATCGAAGCCGCACGGTCTGCGCGCTACTTCGCGATATGGGGTCAATACGTTACCTGTCTATCCCCTATCGGATACGTGACGTCTAATCTAAAGGTCCCTAGTGTTTGCACACTCAGCTAGTAACAGGTTGGCGCGCGCCGGTTTGGGCGCTTGAAACCAGTCCGAGTCCAAGGAAAACTTATAATCTGCTCATACTTTGTCAATCCTGCTCTCTGAAAACGTTGGGAAAACGTTTTTAATATCTCCATTTAGTTTATGCCACTGAAATGTAGTGGCACGGTTTCTGTGCACATAGGCGAGCTCAGCGGAAGCGCACCTCGCGTGAGAAGTGTTCAGTGGACAGTCAGGTAAACAAGCAGACGAATTCCAGCAGTACGATACTTGGGCTCGAAGACAGCGGACTGACTTATAGTTAGTTCAAGGAGCTTCGTCGTGCTGACAGTAACACTAGTGACAGACCAGTACTAGGGCCTCCAGTTAATAGGAGACAGTTTAGCCCTAGCACTGCATAAACAGCAGACAACGGCAAGGACGGCTTTGACAGTACCACTGCTAGGCCGGAGACTGACACTGACAGTGACTGTGACAGACTCGACTTGGTAGTTGGTACCAGTGAAGGGCTTGGGAAAGAATCCTGACGACACCCCCAAGCCAGAGTCAGGACTGACCAGGCAAGGTAGTGTGTGTGTGTGAGTGAATGTGCAAAGTGCTTAAACTTAACCCTTCCACCGCCAGACATTTTGTTTTACATTTATAAATCCCCATCGCCAGCCATTTTTCAGAAAATCTCTTGTTTCATACCAGCATGTGTGAAATGCGGATATCTCTGGAACTATGCAACTAATTCTCATACTGTTTTTTGGGAAATGGAGGAAATAAACTGTACTTTTGTTAAATTATAGAATGTTGATAATGATTAGACAGCAACAATTTCAAATGTTTGGTAATTTCAAGTGCAAAAAAAATGCAAAATAAAAAAATTGAATGCTATCTTTAGTGTTAACATAAAATGCCCCACTTGTACACACATGAAAAAGAAAAAAAAGGAACACACGCACACAACACACACACACACACACACACACACACACACACACATGCACGCACACACACGCACACACACACATGCACATGTATCCCTTTCACTGTCACTGTTCAAAGCAATATTTTCTATGAAAAGTCATTTACTTGCCTGTGGGTGTCTATAACCTGGAGAGCAATTCTGCTAGGGCCTATGAGTGCAGCTCACCACTCCAACTGGTCTCTGCAGCAGACCTCTGACACATGTCAGTCAGTCAGCCACTCCCCCTTTGACCTCGATTCATGGCAAGCCAGCTGGGCTTGCAGTCATTCATTATCTCATGGCTACTAGTCGCCCCCTATAAGACCTCACTCACTGTGTGATAGGCACAAAAAGTTGGCCCAGAGCCAGCAACACTAAGCTTGTTCAAGGGCCTCTTGTGTGTCTGTGTGCACGTGAGGCACTGAGCACTGCTCAGCCACTTGGCACGCCTCCAACAGTCAGCCACTGTGGTAATTCAGTCAAGCCCCCCTTTCACATAGGGCCAAATGTTTACTGCTCACAATCTGGTGTTCTTTATCTTGTTCAGTATCAACTGACCATCTTTTCAATATTTCCAGCATCTGATCTGTGGTAAATGTACAGTGAGGATGAGTACGTGAAGTGCTTGGTTGTGATGTCATAGTGAATGAAAAAACAATCGGAATAAATTGATAAAGAACACTTAACTGAACATCGCTCTGATGAAGCAAAATGGCCGTGAGCACAGGTCAGGAAATCACCCAACTATGAATTTCTTCCTGGCTTTGTCTCATCAGATTAGAGAGTGAGAATATCGGGAGTTAGGTAACCCTAGTTGGTCACTTTTTGGCGACGTCAGCGGTGACGCACATTGTCGCCAAATGGTGACGTAGGTGGTGTAAGGGTTAATGAACTTCTCCAAAGTGTAGGGAAAACACTTTAGAAATATGTAAAAATACAATCACGACATTGTTAAACTGTAAGATTCAGTTGGACGTAGTTTATCTTGATGATCCATGCTTGTGGCCATCCCCACCCACTGCATCCCTAGCCCTCAGTGTTCATGCTTCGGTCAAAGGTTGTACAGAAAAGAGAAGCATACTTGGCCTGGATGAGAGCCACAGACATATATAGAAAACTGACGCCATTCAAAAACAATCATCTGATTCTCTCTCTCTCTCTCTCTCTGACTGACTGTCTCTGTGTCTCTCTCTTTAAAGAGAGTGTGTGTGTGTGTGTGTGTGAGTGTGAGTGGGGCCCAGGTGATCCTGGGTGAACTGAGGTTAATTAAGTCTAAGAGGTCGAAACGTGTCATGTTTTGTCTTGCGAATCATTTGTCCACTTTCTTTTTGTGGTGCATAGCACTAATATTTAGAATTTAATGGTCACAGACCATGATACACTCCCATCTGCTCTGTGTGTGTGTGTGCACGTGTGTGTGTGTGCGCGCGCGTGTGAGTGTGTGTGCGCGTGCTTGTGTGTTTGCACAGTACCGTTTGTGGATAGTTGGTCCTGTAAAAGAATTTCCTTAGAAATTAACACAGGACATGAGAGACTGAAGTGCAGAACAAGGGAAAGAGGAGAGGTGGCTGTTGAAATAGGATTTTACTGAACATGGTATCATCAGATCACATCCGTGATTATCACTGCCAGGGTAAAAACCATGCCACTCTGAAGCTCCTGTATATTTAATATTCTGCACGTCAGGAGCCAGCAAATTTTGATCTTGAACAGTTGTAACATTCGCAGCATGGAAGCAGGAATTGCTAGATGAAGTGGATGACTGGGATTGGGAGGTATCAGCTTACACATTCCAGACTGGAAAAAAAAGCATCAGAAATCAGCAGCAGGAGTGACAAGTGTCGAAGTGACCAAATATAGTGCTGCACTCATCGTCAACCAAACAAATGACTGAACTCACTGTTAGTGGATATAGAAAAGCAGAATGAAGAAGCTCACATAGATCTGCATGAGACTGAAAGATCAATGCCTGGGGGTGAGTTCTCGCTCACGAGTGGTGCAGTTGCTGGTTTCACGTCTCTGTGCATAATTAATTAATTTTGTCTTAATTACGAGTGGTATTGACATTTCAAGTGCACAGAAATTTCAGTAAGTGATTAACGTGTCGACCAGTATGATTTGTTAGAGAAGCCGACGGCAGCATCGGGCACAGGCCACACAAAAACAACACAGGATGTGGTGTCGAGAGGAAATGGTGAATTAACAGTACAGATGTACCGACACAGTGTTGTGTTTGGACAGTGACGTCGCTCAAACGGAAGTGCCCTGTGGTGTTTGTGTGCTAATTCTTGGAGTACGACATGAAACTGTGTTCTGTGAAGTGTTCTGTGAAATGAGTGACAACAAAAACAAACGGATTTACTCTTCATCTACAGATGATAGTGACACCAGTGTTTGTGTAGAACAGACAGTGAAACCTGATCGAAAACGTCAAAACATAGGGTCTTGTGCAGAAGAGGAAAAAAACAACAGCATGCCGGATCTTTCAAGCAGAGACATTCAAGTAGCCCTCGCTAGAATAGAAAAACGAATGGACGGTTTAGCCACAAAAGAAGACTTTGCAATGATGAAAGAAGACTTAAAAAACCTGACAACAAATTTCATGAAGGTTAGTGCGCTTGAGGGGAGGGTCTTTGAAATGGAAGCGCAGAGAGAACGGCAAGACAAAGTAGGTCAAGAACTGAAAAAGAAGAACGAAACCCTACACAATATTATTAGGCAGCAGGAAATCAGAATTAAAGAAGTAGAAAAGCAGCAAAATGATCTGGATCAATACTCTCGGAGGTGTCATTTACGGGTTTTCCGGGTCCAGGAGCGAGAGAATGAGACACCAGACGACTGTGTGCGCAAAATCTGTACCATCTTCACTGACAGCGTGGGTGTCGATGTCAAACCTGTCGACATAGAGGTGGCGCACAGGACTGGGAGACGTAGTTCCGACAAACCTCGCCCAATACTCGTACGATTCTTCGACCGCAAGAAGCGAGACCAGGTGCTGACTAACCGCCGTAAGCTGAAGGGAAAGGGTACCAGCGTAGCAGAGGATTTGACAGCGACCAACTACAGGCTCCTACGAAGTGCCATGGAACATTCGGCAACGATGTCCGCCTGGACCAGCGCTGGGAAGATACTAGCCAAAGTTAAGAACGGTGTCATTGTGAGACTGACAATTCACACGGATTTGGATGAAGCTTTCAAGCGAGCCATGTCACCAGCAAATGTTAGCATGGAGGAGAATGTGTTGGTGTTGTAATTTTTGAAGAAAAGAGACTCAAAAAAATGTGATGGAAGGAACGGTGGAACAT
>CM065747.1:3055324-3069353 GCA_033310375.1 Conus canariensis
TAGTGAAAACGAGTATGGAGAGCATATGCAGCGCTAGCAGTATGAAAGAACATTATGGAAATGGATAGTTTGGTGATGTCATCTCTAAATTGCCAGGGTCTGGGTAACTATGAAAAACGAAAAGATGTCTTTCAATATTTAAGGCAAAAGGAATATTCTGTATATTTTTTACAAGATACACATTTTACTAAGAAATTAGAGCGCCAGATTCGAACTGAATGGGGATATGAATGCTTTTTTTCTTCTAATAATAGTAGATCAAGAGGGGTTGCCATATTGTTAAAATAATAATTTTGATTTCAAAATAGAACAAATAATCAAAGATACAACAGGAAACTATATTGTTTTGGTGTTGAATACAATGGGACAACAGATTGTATTAGTGAATGTTTACGGTCCAAATCGGGATGAACCAGATTTTTTCGAGACCATACAAAACAGAATTGAAGATCTAGGTATTTCGAATGTAATTATCGGTGGAGATTGGAACTTGGTATTAAATCCAAATTTTGATTACTATAACTACAAACATATTAATAATGCCAAAGCAAGAGAAGCAGTATTGGAGATGATTTCCAAATATGAACTAGTAGATATATGGAGAGAATTGAACCCAGAAGTTCTCCGATACAGTTGGAGAAGAACAAATCCTTTTCAACAAAGCCGTTTAGATTTCTTTTTAGTTTCTGACACTTTAGTAACCAATGTTAGTAACGCTGATATCCGCTTATAGAAGTGATCACTCTTTAATAACAATAGAGGTAACATTTAAAAATGAAGAAAGAACCAAAGGGTTTTGGAAATTTAACTCCTCATTGTTGAAAGATCATATTTATGTTGAACTCATTAACAATACTATAGAAGAAATAAAAGAACAATATGCAGTATTGCCTTATACAAGAGAGAATGTAAAAAGAATACCAGGTGATCAGATTCACTTCATGATATCTGATCAACTGTTTCTAGATACACTGTTAATGGAAATTAGAGCAAAATCTATTACGTATAGCATACATAAAAAGAGGGAATTAATAAAACATGAACAAGATCTAGAAAGAGAAATACAAACTCTAGAGAGAAAGTCGTTTATAGATGAAGAAGACATGATAGTTTTGAATGAGAAAAAAACACAAATAGCAGAAATTAGGAAAACAAAACTGGAAGGTATTATTTTAAGATCCAAAGCAAGATGGGCATCTCAAGGAGAGAAAATCAATAAATACTTCTGCTCTTTAGAAAAAAGGCATTTTGTAAGCAAACGAATGTTGAAATTGGTGACAGATGACGGTCGAACACTATTCGAAAGAGATGAGATGTTGCAGGAGACAAAATCCTTTTTTCAGAATTTATATGAACAAAAAGAATCCCGGGAAATAGACATTGATAATTATATACACAGCTTGCCAAAGTTATCTGAAACAGAATCTGAAAACCTGGAAGGGTTCATAACTAAAGAAGAAGCATCTGAAGCATTAAAAAGCATGCAAAATGATAAAAGCCCAGGCACAGATGGAATGACAGTGAATTTCTTTAAGTTTTTCTGGAGACAATTAGGTGACTTCGTGGTTCGGTCTTTAAACGAGGGATTTATTAAGGGAGAAATGTCAATAACTCAAAAGGAGGGAATAATAATTTGCATACCTAAAAATGAAAAACCTAGGGAATATTTAAGAAATTGGAGACCAATCTCACTCCTGAACATTACATATAAAATTGGATCAACGTGTATAGCAAACAGGATGAAAATGGTTATATCTAAATTAATCCATGAAGATCAAACTGGATTTATATCAGGAAGATACATTGGAGATAACATTCGAATTTTGTATGACTTAATACATTATTTAGAAAATAAAAACGTGCCAGGTCTATTGATTTCTATTGATTTCGAAAAAGCTTTTGACTCAATTAACTGGAACTATATGGAAAAAGTTTTGAATGCATTTGGCTTTGGTAAAGATATAATTAAATGGATACATACCTTCTATACTAATATCAAGTCCTATGTGATCGTGAATGGAAAAATTTCCAAAAGCTTTGCAGTAGCCAGAGGATGCCGGCAAGGAGACCCAATATCGCCATATTTGTTTGTTATGTGTGCTGAGATATTAGCATGCAAAATCCGTGAAGATAAAGAAATTAAAGGAATTCAGATATCAGATACAGAATTTAAGGTAAGCCAGTTTGCTGACGACACCTCATTTACGTTAGAGGGAGATCAAAAGTCATACGAAAGACTGTTCAATACTCTGGAGGAATTTGAAGAATTCTCAGGCCTAAAGTTGAATTTTGAAAAAACTATCAACATATGGTTAGGTAAAAATAAGAAATCAGATATTAGATACTTAGCTGATAAGCGCATGATATGGAATCCCCCCAAATTTAAAATACTTGGGCTCTGGTTTACTACCGACCTATCCATTTAACAGAAATCAATACAGCAAGCAAATTTGTCGAAGTACAAACCTTGTTTAAGATCTGGTCTAGAAGGAGCTGTACACCACTGGGAAGAGTAGCCATCTTAAAATCGCTTATATTATCAAAATTAGTATACTTATGGATATTATTGCCAAATCCACCAGATGATTATATTAAACAATTACAGAAAATGTGTTTTGATTTTGTGTGGGATAAAAAACCAGATAAAATAAAACGAATTTATTCAGTTCATAATGTCGAAAATGGAGGCATTGGAATTCCAAATATACAAGCTTTTATTCAGGGTCTGAAATTGTCTTGGATAAGAAAACTGATCATAGGCAATTCAAAATGGAAGAAATTAATGAAAATCTCATATCCAGAAAGTGATCAGTTAAACTGCTATGGTTCTAGGAGATTTACAAATAATAAATATAATCAGTTTTGGAAAGACGTATTTAATGCTTATGATAAATTCAACACTCACGTTGAATTAGATAACAACAAAGAGATGACTGCTGAACCCATATTTTTCAACAACAAATTCAAAATAAATAACAGTCATTTCTTTTTTAAAACTTGGAACCTAAAAAATGTATACCTTGTGAAAGATGTTTTGAAAGAAAATGGAGAGTTTTTAAAACATGATGAATTTTCAGAAAAGTGGGGTCTAACAGTAAATTATCTTAACTACTTTGGTTGCATTCAAGCAATCAAAGAATATGCCAGAAAAAGAAATATAATCTTCGAAAATAACTGTAGTAACGAAAATAATAAATCAGTACAAATAATATCTGGAGTACATAAAGGAACAAAGATTTTTTACAATTTACTCTTAGAGGAACATGTAATATTTGACATAAAAGCCTTTATGAAGTGGGAAACTCGATTAGCCATGTATATTGATTGGGAGACTGTTTTAAAAAAGATTAATAAAATAAAAGAAATAAAGCTTAAATGGTTTCAGCTGAAACTGTGTCATGGAATTTTAGTGTCAAATATCCTATTACAAAAAATTGGAGTAACTGATAATGATAAATGCAACTTTTGTTGCAATGAAAGAGATACTGTGCAACATTATTTATGGTACTGCCCATTCTCACAGATGTTTTGGAAAGATTTTGAAAAAAAAATAAGAGAGAAGTGCAGTAACTGTGAAAGATTATCATTTAATGTTGAATTAATTTTATTTGGCACAGACGATAAAACACTAACTGAAGATACTTTTGATCTAATTATTCTATGGGCAAAATTCTTTGTTTATAAGTGCAGGATAACTCGCATTAAACCAAAACTGGAAATATTTTTGACTGAGTTAAGCCGTAGGTATACGTTGGAAAAATATGTACATGTATTAAATATGTGTTACTATGATTTAAAAAAAAAGTGGCTACCATACTCAGGATTATTGTTGGAGGGATAGCAATCAATATGGATGATCCCTCAACACACTGTATAGATGCTGTGTTTAAAAAAAAAAAAAAAAAAAAGGGGGGGGGGGGTTCTATACATATTGAATAGTACTGACATATGCTATGAACAAAGAATTCAAAACATAATTTTGTGTTGCTGTATGAGGACCTTGTAGAAAACACCCTTTGCATTAACATTATAATTTTTGTATTTGTACATATATGGTATTTATGAAAAAAGTACTCTTTTTGTTCTGTGGAACACTGTAATGTTATTACTGAATATTTATTTTGGAAAGAAAAGAACCTTCATTGCAAGGGGGAAAAAAAAAAAAAAAAAAAAAAAAAAAAAAAAAAAGATCAATGCCAGTCTAGCCAGCAGCTTGAGGGAAACAGGCTTCCAAGCCAAAGGCCTTACCATAGAGAACAAGTGGGTTTGTAGGCTTATATGCCTATGATTTCTTTAAATATCTTGATTTCTGGAACAAAGGGGACCACAGCCCTAGAGGCAATGGAGTTCCAGTTGGATCAGCATGGTGGAGGAAGATGAAAAAGAAGCTCTCTAGGCTTGAATTGCCCAAGTTGCAAGAAAAGTGTCTTACAGCTGAGTGCATACATCTGTCAAAAGAATTTGCCTTGAGTGAGTCTGTTCCTGATTCTTTACAAAAGTAATTTACTTCACCAAATACCCCCCACACCCTTACATGCACACATAACCTGCACAGACACACACACACACACACACACATACACACACACACACACACACACACACGTACACATCTTTCGCAGGATCTGAATCAACTTCACCAAATACCCCCAGCCCCTCCCTACCTTTACTCCCTACTTTTACAAACATGTACATGCATACGCACACACTCGCACACTCGTCATTTGCAGAGTCTGAATCTAGATTGGAAAAAAAAAAGGCATTCATGTCGGTGTTTTATTGTGCGTGTCTGTGAATTTTGTATGAGAGTGCTTTTGAAATGGAATGCGTTGTCTAGTAAGACTGATAGAATGTGCGTGTGTGTGTGTGTGTGTGTGTGTGTGTATTTGTGTGTGTGTGTGCGTGTGTGTGTGTGTGTGTGTTGTGACTATTCACAGCGAGAACCCGTTCCACGAAGACCCACAGCCCAAAGCATTTTACCACCCCACCCAGGAGAAACCTCTGTCAGCTCAGGAGAAACAGGTGTGCACATACTGTTCATGATGCTGTATATGAAAATGATGGACAAAGGTTCAGAACTTACAAAATGAGGTTGAAATTTCATAGAAAGAAAATGCAGATAATTTTGAATAAAGTGCATAAAAAAAAAACCACCTTTCTAGTTTCTCATAAGTCTCTGAGTTATTTGTGTTTAAAGTGATGGTGACAGTGGACAAACATTGAAGTAAAAATAATTTAAACTTAGACAAAGGCTGGGGACTTTTCCATAATTTTTACCTGCAGCACCTCAGAAAAACAAATTGCTGACTGAATGCCTTTATCATCTTCAGTGTTTGCAGGTATTTTATGTTGTAGAAGTAGTATACAGAATAACAATATGTGATGTAGACTTTTTCAGATTGATGAAAGTAAAACTATGTGTGGACAGGCTGCAAATGCATTACGTCATGTCTGACGAGCTATGAGGTCACAATGGGACGAGGTCACAACAGAAATGATCTAGAGCATATTCTGTTTGTGTGTCTGTTTTTTTCTTAAGCATATTCTGTCTGTGTACCTGTTTTTTTTTTTCCAAACTACCTGTGGTCTTGCTCTCTGTATAAATCCATTCTTTTCATCCAGGCTTTTGCGTATTTGGCACCATGACTCATTAGCATACTGGGCAGGGCAAGGGGGAATTACTTTTGTGCCAGACAATTGCATTAGTTGCATTTCTAATGCAAGGCACAACATGAATGGTGTTGGAATATGAAGCGGTCAAACTTGCCTTGCCGTTGGTGTTAATGTTTATCACAGATGTTGTGCTTACTGTCACTCATGTTGGCTGGAATAGGTCATTTGGGAGAGTGTTAGACTGAAGATCTAAATGTGGTTAGTGACCTACGTGAGCAAACAGGACTCCAGCAAAGGTGAACAAAGGGAGAGGTGAGGCAAGATACTTACCTCACCCCTCAAGATCCAGGGTTGTAGCAAAGGTGAACAGAGAGCGAGGCAAGATACTTACCTCTCCCCTCTTGATCCAGGGTTGTAAGGCTGGCAGGAATGAGCATCAGTGTCACTCTTTAGATGTGCATGATCTTCCATGTAATTTTTATACTATACCTCAGAATTAGCAACTTGCTTATATGGGTATTTGCTCCATTAATGAACTCCAAAAGAATGGGGTTTTTTTGTTAGAATTAAACAGAAAAAAAGGAAACCTTTATGGGATTTGAACCAGTGACTAAATAATAAAGAGAAGAAACATTTATGGGATTTGAACCAGTGACTATCAGCATACCATTTCTCTATACTAAACAAATGACCACAGTGTATTCTGGCTGAAGTGGGAGTTTTTTTTTAAATTTTGGCATATACTGTGTTGCTTCAGTCACAGAGATGGCGGGTCGCAGACTGCAGCGTTACTTTATTTTCAATATTTTTTCTTCCAAAAGTACCAAAGAGTTTGGAACTGCTCTGAAAATTCTAGAGAATATGAGCTGTACTTCACAGGTGCGGATGTTCAGCAATGTTTACATGCGTAGACCAGGTGATAACAGACATGCACACACTGATTTCTTACTTAGTTATTTAAACATATGGTGAGGAAGAATCGTCAGTGCCTGTGTATTCTCTACAGCTGGCACTGAGCCCACTTCAAACACATAGTGAGGAGGAATCGTCAGTGAGGAAGAATTATCAATGTCTGTTTATTCTTTCCAGCTGGCTTTGAACCCACTTCAAACACATAAGTGACATAGTGAGGAAGAATCATCAGTGTCTGTTTATTCTTTCCAGCTGGTACTGAACCCACTTCAAACACATAGTGAGGAAGAATCATCAGTGCCTGTTTATTCTTTACAGCTGGCACTGAGCCAACTTCAAACACATGGTAAGGAAGAATCATCAGTGTCTGTTTATTCTTTACAGCTGGTACTGAACCCACTTCAAACACATAGTGAGGAAGAATCATCAGTGCCTGTTTATTCTTTACAGCTGGCACTGAGCCCACTTCAAACACATGGTAAGGAAGAATCATCAGTGCCTGTTTATTCTTTACAGCTGGCACTGAGCCCACTTCAAACACATGGTAAGGAAGAATCATCAGTGCCTGTTTATTCTTTACAGCTGGCACTGAGCCCACTTCAAACACATGGTAAGGAAGAATCATCAGTGCCTGTTTATTCTTTACAGCTGGCTACTGAGCCCACTTCAAACACATGGTAAGGAAGAATCATCAGTGCCTGTTTATTCTTTACAGCTGGTACTGAGCCACTTCAAACACATGGTAAGGAAGAATCATCAGTGCCTGTTTATTCTTTACAGCTGGCACTGAGCCACTTCAAACACATGGTAAGGAAGAATCATCAGTGCCTGTTTATTCTTTACAGCTGGTCTGAGCCACTTCAAACAACATGAGGAGAATCAAGAGTCCTGTTTGTTCTACAGCGGCTCAGCCAAACGATCAGCACCTCCCAATGCCCAGAGAAGTTCCATTCGAGTTCTCCCTACAACACACCTTCCCAAGGCCCGACAGCTCAATTGAATGCTGGCTGACCGAGGATTCTCGATAATGGTTTGAGCTTATGCTGTGTGAATGCCTGAGTGTTGCTGGTGCATAATGAAAATCATCTTCTGAATAGTCTGCTCCTAGTGTTGTATGGTCAAAGACAAATCATTTCTGAACTAGTCTGCTCCTGGGGTTGTATGGTCAAAGACACATCATCTGTCTGAACTAGCTGCTCCTGGGGTTGTATGGTCAAAGACAATCATCTGTCTGAACTAGCTGCTCCTAGTATTGTATGGTCAAAGACAAATCATCTGTCTGACTAGTCTGCTCCTAGTGTTGTATGGTCAAAGACAAATCATCTGTCTGAACTAGTCTGCTCCTAGTGTTGTACGGTCAAAGACAAATCATCTGTCTGAACTAGTCTGCTCCTAGTGTTGTACGGTCAAAGACAAATAATCTGTCTGCAACTATTCTGCTCCTAGTGTTGTAGGTCAAAGACAAATAATCTGTCTGAACTATTCTGCTCCTAGTGTTTTACGGTCAAAGACAAATCATCTGTCTGAATCTATTTCTGCTGACTATTGTAGTGTTGTATGGTCAAAGACAAATAATCTGTCTGCACTATTCTGCTCCTAGTGTTGTATGGTCAAAGACAAATCATCTGTCTGAACCATGTCAGCTTCTTCCACCTGACCTCCTTCCCTCCACCTGCCCTCTGCCCCCTCACCCTCACCCTCTCTTTCTTCATGGGGCACAGGAGTATGGAGTCAGTTTTGCATGCATGCAAACACACACACACACACACACACACACACACACACACACACACACACATACACAAGCACACACACACACACACACACACACACACACACACACACACACACACACAAAAAGTATGCACACGCAGGTACATGCACATGTTCGCTCGCATTTGCGCATGCACATATGTATGCACATGCGCATGCACACATTTGTGTGTGCACATGCGTGCACACACACACACATACTCACACAAATGTGCACATGTATATGCACATATGTATATGTAAACAAACACACAACATATGCATGCACACACACATGCACACACACACACACACACACACACACACACACACACACACACAGACACACAGACACACACACACACACAGAGAAACACACACACACACACACACACACACACACACACACGTGCCACACACACACACACACACACACACACACACACACACACACACACACACACACACAGCCACTCCTAGAAAAAAAAAAAAAAAAAAACAATGCCAGCAAAGACTTGCTGAGTAGCTTCTGTCTCCATGGAAAGAATTACTTTTCTGGAATATATCTGTCTACACTAGACTGACCTCCCTGTCAACACTTCACAGAGTCCATACAGTTCATGGATATGATGGACAGTCACAGAGAAATTTTCCACGACTGATAAGTCATGGCATTATGGTCCTAGTCCAGTCATGGAATTAAAGGTGAAGCCTTCAAAGAAGACAAAGTTTAGTAGGTCTGGGTGCGTGGGTGTCAGCGTTAAAAAATCATGTGACCATTGAGCCCGTTACAGACGTCACTGAAACTGACATTAGTTAGTTGGGTGAACATGGCTGATTTGGGGTCATGGAAGCTGCCCAAAATGGCGTAGAAAAGTCATGGAATGTTGAACGTGTCGACCTGTATGGACCCTGTGACTGCCCTTTTTGTAAAGACAGTCTTGTTTAGGCTGTGTGAAGGGCATTTTAGACATGTGCCACTGTCTTGTTTAGGCTTTGTGAAGGGCGTTTTAGACATGACATCTGCCACTGTCTTGTTTAGGTTTTGTGAAGAGCGTTTTAGACATGTGCCACTGTCTTGTTTAGGCTCTGAGGAGCGTTTCAAACATGTGCTGCTGTCTTGTTTAGGTTTTGTGAAGGGCGTTTAAGACATGTGCCACTGTCTTGTTTAGGCTTTGTGAAGGGTGTTGTAGACATGTGCCACTGTCTTGTTTAGGTTTTGTGAAGGGCATTTTAGACATGCCACTGTCTTGTTTAGGCGTTATGAAAGGCGTTTCAGACATGCGCCACTGTCTTGCAGTCTGACTACAGAGGACAGGTTGAGCCACCAGTCCATGCCATACGCCAGCATTCGGAAACATGTCCAGCCGACCTTCACCTCTTGCCACATCCATCTGGATCGTCCCTCAAGCCAGACAGGAAGCGACCAGCTCGTCCTGAATGATGTCGCTGCTCTGCGCTGTGAAGCTGGTTGTTAAGGTGAAGGTCATAAGGGACCAGGTGTGGAGAGGTCGTTGGTTCACTCTGAGGGGAAGAAGGGGAAGGTGGTGGACTCTGGACAGAAGGAGGACATGGAAGGCAAAGGATCGGTTCTGCAGAGGTACAGTGGTGTGTGTGTGAGTGTGTGTGTGTGTGTGTGTGTGTGTGTGTGTGTGTGTATATATAATTGGCTGAAAATAGAAAAATTGTACCGTTTTAAAAAAAAAAATTGAAAGGCAAAACATTGTGAAGTGTTGTTGATGAAAAGTCTTATAGAAACATGTGATAGTACCAAAGTCCCCCACACCAGCTTTTTTTTTTTCCAGAAAAAAAAATTTGACGTTTCTTTCTGCGTAACTTATGCCTGTCGACATTCGTCATCTATCCCCAAGGATCATGAACTGCTAAATCCCATCTGGGCCAAGCCTTTTTTTTTGTTCCCTAAACCCTTCTCACATCCGTGTATATATCTTTTTTATCATTACATCAGTCCATGTTAATTTATTTGCTTTTCCTTGACGTCTATCCCGCGGTATTGAAAACTCGCACACATTGGTCCATTTCTGTTTCAGGTTCTTTGAGCGCTTTTGACACGGAGCCCCCATGAGCCGAGAGGAGCATCTCAGACAGGAGCAGAACCAGAAAGACGAGTTCTGGTAGCTGGATTCAGGCCTGCCCACCCCCAACAGCACCTCCACCCCTAAAGAAGGGACATCACTGGGGCTGACCTGCCAGGGGCAGGGAGCTCTGACGATGGAGAATGTGAGGAACCAGGACGCTCTGGACATGGCGACGGCGCAGCTCCAGGAGAAAGCTGATCGAGTTCTTCAAAGGTAGTGACATGGATGTGAACTTTTTCTTCATTTCTTTCTTTTTTTTTTTACTAGTATGGATGTGAACAGTTGATTCGGGGAGGGGATATGCCCACAAGATTGATTTGAACTCTCAAGTTTATCAACTTTGCTTCTTCTCCCCGACCCCTCCAAGTAAAAAAAAATGCAAAAGAAAAAAGATGAGATGAGACAGTGTCATCATATCAGGAAGGTTCTCACCACATCATTTTAATCTTTTGTGTGTGTGTGTGTGTTTGCTTTCCAGGCTGAAAGATGGTGAGAAGTGTGTGTGGGAGGGGGGGGGGGGGGGGTGGGGCGGGGAGAGTAAACAAGAGAAGCGAAGAGGTAAGAAGGCTGGTTTATATTACACTTTAAATCAACATTTACCCTTATTCTCTACTTTTGAGTCTACGTTTATGTGTGAACACAGAAAGTATGCCAAACTCCTAGGGCCAACACGACATCCCGTGCAATCGAGTCGGCCCTATGAGAATAAAGTCATTAAAAATTCGTCAACTTAGGTGAGCAAATCAAAAGTTGTCTTTAGTGAAAAAAGAAAACTAACCTTGCTCTTTCTGTTAAAATGTTATACGTCTGTTTTAAAACTAAAATCGCCTGAAGTAAAGGCAGATCTACATTGATCTTAAATTTTCAAACATGTTGAGTAAATTTATGAGCAACATTACACCATCAAGCTTATCGGAGCTAGGATTATATGATTATTGGTTCACGTCAAGATCTCTCTTTCCAAAAGGTTTTTTTAATTTTTTTTATTTTTGATAGTGGGAGCTATTTCTGTCATGAAATTAACACAAAGTGAATGAGTGACATTATAATCAATGTCATTGAGTAGCTGTATGTTCTGAAAGAATCTAAACGCGAGCAAATTATTCCAGTCAGACAGGCCTAATTTAGAATACTGCCTGAAATCAGAATAATCTAAAAAAAAAGTTAATGTCAAAAACAAAAGAAAGATGGGGGGGAAATATTACTTACTTTGAAGATGTAGGGATCACCTGGCGAAAGCGACAACATGGTGGCATCGAAAGCAAAGGGGTGAACTCACAGGACGTGTGTATCCAGAGTAGACGAAGGTGTGTAATCGTGTGTGAAAGATCACACAATTGTGTAGGTGAAACCACAAGAATGGGGGACCACTGTTTTTCCGATTTTCTATACTTTTACTGAAAACTAAAGAGGATTATACGTCTAGAAAACATCAGGTCCCCAAATAATCCCTCAGAATTTTACACCCCCTCAGTGTCCAAAGAAATGACATAGAGGGTCCCTCAGTACTGGGGGTCTTGTCACCACACACACACACACACACACACACACACACACACACACTTGAATAAACCGTCTTTCGCGTTTATTAGAATTTTGTTTTTGCTTTTTGTTTACATGGAAAGAATTGTGAGGGAAACACCATGAAAATTGCTGCGTAAACAACTGAAAAAACACACACACATACACACACACACACACACACACACTTGAATAAACCGTCTGTCGCGTTTATTGGAATTTTGTTTTTGCTTTTTGTTTACATGGAAAAACTCCACCTGGTTGTAACCTTTGGGGAATATCCAGCCGGTCCCAAGCCCGGATAAAGGAGGAGGGTTGGGCATGGGGTTAACACCCCCATCCCGTAAAAACCAACTTGTTACAGAAACGCCAACAGCAGACCAAGGATCTTCTACCCTGGGAGAGGAAGGGTCCTCCTCAGGAGGATGTATGACGCTGTGTAGTGAAAGCCATGAGTCAACGGAAGCTACAAGGCCGACCCCCCTTCTATCGACTAGGACCATCAACGTCGGAACATGGAATGTGAGGACCATGTATGAGACGGGAAAAACGTCACAAGTAGCAGCAGAAATGAAAAGCTACCACCTCACTCTGCTTGGAATCAGTGAGACCCGTTGGACACAGTCAGGACAAAAGAGACTGCTCAGCGGAGAGATGTTGCTGTATTCCGGACATGAAGAAGACAACGCTCCACACACAGAAGGTGTAGCACTCATGCTGTCTGGACCTGCTCAGCAAGCTCTGATAGCATGGGAAGCACACGGACCAAGAATCATTGCAGCATCCTTCAGAACTAAGAAGAAGAAGATCAAGATGAATGTCATCCATTGCTATGCCCCAACCAATGACAGCGATGAAGAAGCAAAAGACCGCTTCTACGACAGACTACATGATGTCATAGCCAAGTACCCAGAGAGAGATGTCAACATCCTCATGGGCGATTTCAATGCCAAAATCGGACAAGACAACACCGGGTATGAGGAAGTGATGGGAAGACACGGACTGGGAGAGATAAACGAGAATGGCGAGAGATTTGCAGACTTCTGTGCTATGAACAACCTGGTCATCGGTGGCAGCATTTTCCCGCACAGAAGAGTACACAAGGCCACCTGGGTATCACCAGATCTAGTGACAGAAAATCAAATTGACCACATCTGTATGGCCAAGAAATTCAGGAGGTCCCTACAGGATGTAAGGGTGAGAAGAGGAGCAGACGTTGCATCTGACCACCACCTACTGGTCGCCAGGCTGAAGCTGAAATTGAAGAAGAACTGGATGAAACCAGCTATAAAGAAGCAGAAGTACAACCTCAGCCTACTGAAAGATCCAACGACTAGAGAAGATTTCAAGCTGTCCCTCACCAACAAATACCAAGTGCTACAAGAACTACTTGAGGATGAGGCTGATCTGGAGACCCACTGGCAAAAAGTGAAGGAAACACTCACATCAACCTGTCAGGAAGTAGTGGGCCCCAAGAGACACCAACAGAAGGAATGGATATCTGCAGACACACTGCGCAAAATACAGGAGAGAAAGCATAAGAAGGCAGCAGTAAACAACAGCCGAACAAGGGCAGCAAAGGCCAAAGCACAAGAAGACTACACAAAAGCCAGCAGAGAAGTGAAGAATAGCGCAAGAGCAGATAAGCGGAAGTATGTTGACAGCCTGGCGGAAGAAGCAGAGGAAGCAGCAGCCAGTAACAACATGAAGCAGCTGTACGACACCACCAAGAAACTGTCAGGGAAGTACAGCAGACCTGAGCGACCAATCAAGGACAAGGTAGGAAACACTGTCCAGGGAATGGAGCAACAACTGATCAGATGGGCAGAGCACTTTGAAGAGCTTCTGAACAGACCCGTCCCACCAAACCCCCCTGACATCGATCCAGCCGACAGAGACCTTGACATCAACTGCGAGCAACCAACGCGAGAGGAGATCAGGAAAGCCATCAAGCTACTGAGGAACGGCAAGGCGGCAGGACCAGACAACATCCCTGCAGAAGCACTCAAGGTAGACCTGGAAGCAACCGTAGAGATGCTCTACCCTCTTTTCGTGAAGATTTGGGAAGAAGAAGAGGTACCAGCAGACTGGAAGGAGGGCTACCTCATCAAACTACCAAAGAAAGGAGACCT
>CM065747.1:3069453-3106027 GCA_033310375.1 Conus canariensis
GATATAGAAATGGTTTTAGAAAATACATGTTTATAATAATCAAATAAATAAATGAAACATTAAAAATAATAATAATAATAATAATGATAATAAATGCATAAATAAATAATTGAAAAATAATGGTAATAGAATAAATAGATGAAAATAATAAAAGATAAAAAATAAAAAAATAACAATGTTAATAATATTTATGGTACTAAAGGTATTAATTCTGATAGTAAGGAGGAAAACAAACAAACAAACAACAACAACAACAACAACCAAGGGGAGGAGGGAGAGGGGAGGACAGGAAGAACAGAAAGGAAACAGAAGATATAAGTTATGGGAAGGATGGAATCCAATAGGTATATCAAAAATTACAGTAATAGTTTTGTTAATAATTGTGATTATTACTCTACAGTAATGGTAGTGATGCTGTAAGAGGCTAGAAAAGTGGTAAGCTGAAATGTTAGAAATATTGTAAAGAATAATGATTACATTAATGAAAGTAGTAAATATAACATTTGTAATACTAGTTCTGAAGTTGTAACAAAAGGTATACTGATTAGATAAACAAATAAATAAAATTAAATAAAAAATGTTGGTAAATATATATATATATATATATATATATATATATATATATGCATATATATATGTATGTATAAGTATATGTGTATGCGTGTGTGAATGTGTGTGTGTGTGTGTGCGCGAGAGAAAGAGAAAGAGAGAGAGAGTGTTTGTGTGTGTGTGTGTGTGTGCGTGGATGTGTATGGGGGGGGGGGGGGGGGGGGTTCCGCATAGTTATCAACATTTCCACAACATATACACAGGAAAGAGGGAAGATGGAACAGGAGCTCATGTTGAAGAAATAGTAAATGAAAATGAAAGAAAGCCAAATGAAGGTAATGGAGTGGACAAGTATCTGAGTAAACAATAGACTGATGTGAGAAATAGAGAGGGTGTGGTGAGAAGGGAAAGGAAGATAGCTATAAGTTATGTGTGAGGTAAACAGTGGGAGATATGGTAGTATGTGTGTTTTGTGGGAGGATATTGTGGGCTGAAATTGAAGTTGTGGGTTGGTACATGTTATTTTAAGGTGTTGATGCAATAAGGGTGGAGGGAAGAAGGGGATGGGTTTACATACTAACTGGGGGAGGGGGAGGGGGAGGGGCAACATATTCACACCTATACACAATATCTTTCTCTCTCTCTCTCTCCCCCCCCCTCTCTCTCTCTCTCTCTCTTTCTAAAAAGTAAGTTATTGTATCTAAGTATTATCATTATTTTAATTCTACAATTAATGCTGGCAATGGGATTAGTAATAATAGGACATAATGCTTATAAGTAAAATGGTAAAAATGATAATGATGGTAATGACCACATTATCATTCAGTAATACTATTGCTAGTATTGATACTACCACCACTAACTTTGACATCACCATCGCCTTCGCCTCTGGGACTGTTGCCACGGCAACCCTGCTGTTTAAGAATCCTCTAACCCACTCTCCTTTCTCCCACACCCGTACTTATTGACACCAAGACAGGTAGTAGTCTTGTCTTAATTTTTTTTTTTTTTTTCAATATTTTGACCATTATTAGTATTCCTATCAGTAATATTATTATCATCATTACGACTTTAACTGATACATTATTTCCCTTCCAACAGCCTCGTTTTCATTCAACGCCTTCTTCCTTGCGCTGAACTCTGAAGTGATCAAAGCTGAGTGAATTTTTGTTATTTTATTCGTTTGTGACTCACCTGAAGAAGACCTAAGAGGTCGAAACACATTGTGTTTTGTCTTGTGACTCGTTTGTCCACATTTCCCTGGGCAGTTCGCTAACATTTATTTAAGATTTGAAAGATTAGCAGCTGTCTGTAATGCTGTGTATTGAATAGTTAGATACTCCACAGGCTGAAATCTACCTGTTTGATTTTCTCAATTTTCAACAATTCACAAGTATCATCTCTATCATTATCCCAACCATCTCCGTCATAACAGTGTATTTGGCTTTACTGGCAAAACCGCATGACAGCCGAAACATTATGGTGTGACATTGCAACAATCAGATGCAGAAAAAAACACATTCTCACAAGCCTTTGATATCAATACATACCACTAATTCAGCTGAGAGCTATGACTAAAAACGCATCAATTTTACTGCTTATGGGAGGGTTTCGTAAGTACTTTTTGTCGTTTTGGATTTCAATACCTCGTGGATTGAATTCTTTCCTTCTATTGGTATTTGGTGACCTGATAGCACATCGGTGGAGTTTAAACAGCACATACATTATCACTAATCCTGGTCGTCTGGAAATTACTGCCATTTGTCCTGGTGTAGAACACATCATCCACCAAACCAATACAAACAACAGCCATCTACACAAACGTGTCAGACTGTCAGAATAACTTGCCACACCACACAGCACACCAGGGTGTGGTATACAGGGTGTGTGATGACTTCAACTCTTTCTGTAAACTGCATGTAGCAGCTCCCCAGGGTATGTACGTTCAGGTTCTCATTAAACGACTGAAGTATTGGTGTGTTTCTAGGCCCTGGAGAATTGTGGCGTTTAGCCTCAGAAAGTCTCCGAAATATGACTGCAAGTGCAGTGTTCACAGCCTTGATGAAATGTTCATTGAATCTCAAAGAGAAAGGATGATGACAGTGAGCTTCAACAATCCTCGGGTGAAGGTTATTCCGGTGACAATCCAAAGTCACAACTTCATTGTAGAATGTACAGCAGATAATGCTGGATACCTGACAACACCCTATTACCCTAGCCCTGTACTTACACAGTTTAGTCAGGAATGGGAAGTACCCACCAGATATGTCATAAGTAGAAAGCAGTTTCCATGCCTCAGCCTTCCCCCGCTAGGACATTGTCGTGTCATGACACTGACCTACGCCAAACCTAATTCAGCTCGTGAAACTGTGAAACAACTGGCTGCTTCGAATATGCCATTAATTGATGTTATTTACACATTATACCTCAAGTTCCAACTTCCTTATTTCTTCCTTCCTTATTTTGCCAAAGTGGTATGAAACTGTATGTGTCTGTTCTGAAATCTCCAGAGGTGTTTTCAACTGTTCTGTTGATTTCTATTCTAAACTTCAGGGTCACGTGGAGTGTAATCACCAGGCAGAGTGTGAGGATGGGCGGGATGAAACAGATCACTGTGACTTCAGCAGTGCCGACTGCCAGGGACTGGTGGCATCACGGAACAAGTGTTTCAAATTGATCAGATTTGATACAAGCAGGCTCTTCGAATTTTCTAATTACGACTGCTTAAAAATGGGAGGAAACCTTGGGAGTATTAAATCGAGAAAAGAGCGAGCAGATTTTCTCCTTGTCTTTAGAGACTACCATGAATTCTTTGTTGCATTAGGGTGTACGTCAGGTTGGCAATTTGTTCCTTTTATGTACAGCAGATTCCATAAATGGTCTGACAACACCATGATCTACAACACAGATTACATGAAATCCCATAGCTTACCTTTTCCTTCCAGACTTGTTCGATTCACAGCAGTTTATTCCACGACGTTTGTCATGACTCAATATGGGGATTCCACTACCGCATTACTGTGTGAATTTCAATTATGATGGCAGTATGACTTTAATTTACGTATGTTAAGTCCCGATGCATCCTCACCTCGATACATGTTCACTAGGACATTGCAGTCGCTACTTGTCTGCCCAGAGAAATACCTCACAGTTTCTTGGCATGTAATTCTACACCTCTGAATATGGGAAGAAACTACGATAATCTAACATGTTTATGAACGTGAGTGATGCACAACACTTTCATTCAGTTTCTCCTGAAAGAGGATTTACGTACGTCTTGTTTACTTGTGATGACATTTACAAAATACAGCATAGTCTTGTGTGTGACCTCAGACATGACTGTCCAGATGGAAGTGATGAGTCATTCTGTGAACATTTCCCATGCCTTGGCTTTCTCTGTTCGAATGGTCAGTGTGTGTCGCATGGTCAACGCTGCAAGCAGCACGCCGATTGTTTGGATGACTCTGATGAGACACAGTGTCTGGATGACCACTCTTATGTGGCCCCGTTTAAGAACGAAGACAAAAAGCGACTTTTTCATGTGAATCTAGATGGGACAGTTACTTCATCCAAACGCTGATGACAACTGACCACTCTTGTCCTCATAGTCATTATAATTGCATAACTGAGTGGCTGTACTGTTTGCTTATTTATACCAGATGTAATGGATACTTTGACTGTTGTATATGGAGAAGACGAACAAGACTGTGAGACAGTGGCATGTTCTGCTCTCTATCGCTGTCGCGCTTCCGGAGTGTGTGTGCATGGTGATCATCTGTGTGACGGCTGGGGTCAGTGTCCACAGCATGACGATGAACTGATGTGTGACAAGTCCTGTCCAGAAGGGTGCACATGTCGTGGTCATGTTTTTTTGTGTAACAGCCCCTTTACTGTTGACCTGTTCCTACAGTTGCGATACATTGACGTCACCAATTCAAATATGTCACTGCATGATTTTAGTAAAAATATCTATCTTATTCGTGTAACTTTATCGAACTATTACTTGAATAATATGTCACATATTAAACTACCTAACCTAAACTATATTGATCTTGCCAATAATTATATCAGAACTCTAGACATGGCGGTACTGTCTGATCTTCCAAACTTAAGAGTTCTGCATTTGGGAAGCAACCCTCTGAGATCCATTGAAAACTGGGGAAAGAAGAACATTTACTACGCCATGAGAAGAGTGGATATATTGAAAACGCACCTTAATATCTTTCATAAAGGTTTAACAACGAATTTACTGTACATGCAGTTCTACAACATATCACGTTCTGGCGTTGAAACCATTGGACCTACAGGTTTTAAAAGCATGCAACATCTGATAGAGTTAGATATGACAGGGAATGCCATAGCCAGCTTTCCCGTTGATCTGTTTTCAAGATCTGGTCAATTAAAACATATCTTTTCATCTAACTACAGATTTTGCTGTCAGAACTTGCTTCCTAAACATTCAGGCGATATCACCTGTGTGGCTCCTCACTCTATATTCCCAGCATGTGTAACATTGCTACCCACTAAACTGTACAGTTTTCTTTTGGATTGCTGCTGTCTCTGCTATTGTAGGGAACGTTGTGTGTTTCATAGCTTCATCTGCATTCACTGAACTGCTTGGAAGAAATTTTGTGATGGCTGTTTACCACTTGCAGTTCAGTAATGTATATATGGGATGCCACATCAGTGTCCTTGTGGCAGCAGATCTGATCTTTCGTGGTCAGTACCTGCACAGAGAACGAGCATGGAGGAACAGTGTAACTTGCGGACTGGCGGAGTTCCTGTTCTTTCTGTCCAGCACTGTGTCAGTACTGATCGTTGCGTTCATCACGTTGTATCATGTCGCTGTCCTGTGTTTTCCTAACTCTTTCTGGAGATTCAACCAACCTTTTGCGAACAAAACTTGTACAGTTGTATGGGTTGTTGGAGTTGTATTATCACTGATTTCCCTTCTCCCTGGACAATCACACTGGGGCTGTGAGGGTCATGATGGTCTCTGTTGTGTGGCTTTGTTTAATCATCACCATTCTAAGCCAGACTTGAGAGGGTTTACTGTTACTGTGACCGTCAACTTCATTTTGTCCTTGATAATTGTAACTGGGGAAGTGGTAATCTATTGCAGAACGCCACGATATAAAGTACAGCTTAATCGTACCCGGAGATCAGTGTATACTTCAATTCATGTGATGGCAAAGGTGGCTGTCACAGATGCTATTTGCTGGTCTGCATTAGGATTTGTCACTATGTTGGTGTCATATGGTTTAACTGTTTTCAGTGATATCCATGATACCATGGCTGTATTCTTGTTGCCGTTCAACTCTGCCCTCAATCCACTTCTTTACGTGTGGACAACTTTCACTCAGTGGCATCTTCAACAACAAGAAAAGAGATTGTTGTGTGTGCTTAAAACACGACTTTGTCTGGCAAAAATGTGATGCAGAAAATGAAAGTGGAAGAAAAAGAGAGGAACAAAAAGAGGAAAATCGTACATCATTTGTGATGGTGCTTCATAACTCTTATTAACCCCAATTCATCATTTGTAAAAACATGTTCACATTATTTGAAATGTTCGTCGTTAAGAAATTAAGATTGTATTCTATATCAGATATGTTGGGCATACAGTGAAATAAAAGGGTGTTTTGAAGGTAAACAAACGTAATTCATCTTTCCCAGACAAAAATGTATTAAATGCATCAGTTACATGGTCCCCATGTATTTCAACATCAGTATGTTTAAATCTATCCGGAAATTATATTTATTTTGACGTTAACACCTATAATATCACACAGAAATGTAATTCATTGAGAGATATCGTAAAAGATCTAATCGGATTTTGCATGGAATTGATCTTAGTCCGATTGTTCAAACAATTCTTTGATTCTACTACTGGAAAATTGTTTTGAGTTGAAGTTTCCTTTGACTTCTCCCCACTCCCCATCCCCCATCCACCACCCCCTATTTTCAGTGCCATGCCTGCCTGCTTTTGCTTTGAACACAAAATGTGAAGGACGTTAAATGAAACAGGAGAGGCAATTGCCTACTAATTTTGATTAAGAACTACAGAAAGATGAAGAGCAACGGATGAGTGGGCAAATGTTGAGGGACGGAGCCTTGCAGACTTCTTTACATCATCTCATAAATAGATATGCTTATGATATAGCGCACTTATTTCTACGTTGGATGGATCGTACTGTTTTCTCACATCATTCAGTTATCTTCATTTCAGCAATTACAGAATTGTGGCGCCAGTAGGACGTAACAAGTGTCACGAGGTGAGCCATGGCACTCATGAAGACATCCCCACCTCTCCCTCCTTCCACACCCCACTCTTCCCACAGAAAAACTGGCTGCCTCTTCTACTCCTCTGCTGTGACCAGACTAGATGATTGCAGGAAGATGGGTGTTTTTTTCAGGAATGAGTAACACACAAAAAGGATTTTTGGCTTTCTCGTTTAATGAGCATTGACATATTCACATCCCTGGCTGGATTTCAAAATCTCTTTTAGATGTTTACTGTGGACCAACACATAGGATTTGACCCTAAAACAATCTGTTACGTACAGCAAAGTTCTGAGAGAGCAGACTCACTTATTTCGCTGATGAGATACTTCTGCTGTGTGAAATGCGGATATCTCTGGAACTAAGCAACCAATTCTCATACTGTTTTTTGGGAAATGGAGGAAATAAACCGTACTTTTGTTAAATTATAGAATGTTGATAATGATTAGACAGCAACAATTTCAAATTTTTGGTAATTTCAAGTGCAAAAATAAAAAAATTGAATGCTATCTTTAGTGTTAACATAAAATGCCCCACTTGTACACACATGAAAGAAAGAAAAAAAGGAACACACACACACACACACATGCACACACACACACAACACACACACACACGCACGCACACACACATGCACATGCACATGTATCCCTTTCACTGTCGCTGTTCAAAGCAATATTTTCTATGAAAACAGTCATTCACTTGCCTGTGGGTGTCTATAACCTGGAGAGCAATTCTGCTAGGGCCTGTGAGTGCAGCTCACTACTCCAACTCGTCTCTGCAGCAGACCTCTGACACATGTCAGTCAGTCAGCCACGCCCCCTTTGACCTCGATTCATGGCAAGCCAGCTGGGCTTGCAGTCATTCATTATCTCGTGGCTACTAGTCACCCCCTATAAGGCCTCTCTCACTGTGTGAAAGGCACAAAAAGTTGGCCCAGAGCCAGCAACACTAAGCTTGTTCAAGGGCCTCTTGTGTGTGTGCAGGTAAGGCACTGAGCACTGCTCAGCCACTTGGCACGCCTCCAACAGTCAGCCACTGTGATAATTGACCCCCTTTCACATAGGGCCAAATGTTTACTGCTCATAATCTGGGTGTTCTTTATCTTGTTCAGTATCAGCTGACCATCTTTTCAATATTTCCAGCATGACACACATTGTGGCCAGATGGTGACGTGGGTTATGTAAGGGTTAATGAACTTCTCCAAAGTGTAGGGAAAACACTTTAGAAATATGTAAAAATACAATCATGACATTGTTAAACTGTAAGATTCAGTTGGACGTAGTTTATCTTGATCCATGCTTGTGGCCATCCCCACCCACTGCACCCCTAGCCCTCAGTGTTCATGCTTCGGTCAAAGGTTGTACAGAAAAGAGAAGCATGCTTGGCCTGGATGAGAGCCACAGACATATATAGAAAACTGACGCCATTCAAAAACAAACACCAGATTCTCTCTGTCTCTCTCTCTCTCTGACTGAGTGTCTGTCTGTGTCTCTCTCTTTAAAGAGAGAGAGAGAGTGTGTGTGTGTGTGAGTGGGGCCCAGGTGATCCTGGGTGAACTGAGGTTAATTAACAGTCTAAGAGGTCGAAACATATGTTTTGTCTTGCGATTCATTTGTCCACTTTCTTTTTGTGGTGCATAACGCTAATATTTAGAATTTAATGGTCACAGACCATGATACACTCCCTTCTGCTCTGTGTGTGTGTGTGTGCACGTGTATGTGTGAGCGCGCGCGCGCGTGTGTGTGTGTGTGTGTGCACGTGCTTGTGTGCTTGCACAGTACCGTTTGTGGATAGTTGGTCCTGTAAAAGAATTTCCTTAGAAATTAACACAGGACATGAGAGACTGAAGTGGGAAAGAGGAGAGGTGGCTGTTGAAATAGGATTTTGCTGAACATGGTATCATCAGATCACATCCGTGATTATCACTGCCAGGGTAAAAACCATGCCACTCTGAAGCTCCTGTATATTTAATATTCTGCACGTCAGGAGCCAGCAAATTTTGATCTGGAACAGTTGTAACATTTGCAGCATGGAAGCAGGAATTGCTGGATGAAGTGGATGACTGGGATTGGGAGGTATCAGCTTACACATTCCAGACTGGAAAAAAAGCATCGGAAATCAGCAGCAGGAGTGACAAGTGTTGAAGTGACCAAATATAGTGCTGCACTCATCGTCAACCAAACAAATGCCTGAACTCACTGTTAGTGGATATACAAAAGCAGAATGAAGAAGCTCACATAGATCTGCATGAGACTGAAAGGTCAATGCCAGTCTAGCCAGCAGCTTGAGGGAAACAGGCTTCCAAGCCAAAGGCCTTACCATAGAGAACAAGTGGGTTTGTAGGCTTATATGCCTATGATTTCTTTAAATATCTCTTGATTTCTGGAACAAAGGGGACCACAGCCCTAGAGGCAATGGAGAGTTCCAGTTGGATCAGCATGGTGGAGGAAGGTGAAAAAGAAACTCTAGGCTTGAATTGCCCAAGTTGCAAAAAAAGTGTCTTACAGCTGAGTGCATACATCTGTCAAAAGAATTTGCCTTGAGTGAGTCTGTTCCTGATTCTTTACAAAAGTAATTTACTTCACCAAATACCCCCCACACCCTTACTTATGCACTCATACATGCACACATACCTGCACAGACACACAGACACACACACACACACACACACACACACACACACACACGTACACGTACACGTCTTTCGCAGGATCTGAATCAACTTCACCAAATACCCCCAGCCCCCTCCCTACCTTTACTCCCTACTTTTACAAACATGTACATGCATACGCACACACTCACACACTCGTCATTTGCAGAGTCTGAATCTAGATTGAAAAAAAAAGGCATTGATTTCAGTGTTTGCCCCCATGGGCCGGCCTCATGGCGGGGGTGTTTTTTGACCAACCTGTGCCTACCCCTTTTTCTTGTCTTTTCTACTGTTCTGCCTACCGTGTCTTTTGCTACCTCTTTTCACCCATAAAGTCTCCCCACATCATCTGCCGCTTCTATGTCGTCTTGTTTCTTCCTTCCCGGTTCTTCAATCTGTTCTTTCATCTATTTTTTCCAGTCTTCCTTTTCAATGCTTCTTTTTCTGAGACCTATCGGAGTGGTGGCCCTAAGTCACTCGCAATCTAAGGTGCTGACACTGGCCGAAAGATGAATGGCTCTGCGTTAGTGAGTCGCTACAGCAGTCCTGTCTGGTTTTGTGGGACGGTATCGGGCAGACGGACGTCCTACGAGTTCATCTTCGCATGTCCTTCATAGGGCCATCCATTGTCCCTTCCCTAGCACGGCAGCTCTCCTAGGGTGACTGTTGAATTCCTGCCATCATTGAGCCTATGCCTTATGAGCAATCAAAACAGTCATTCCAAACGTCTGAGGGAATATGATTCGGATTCTGAGGAAGAAGTCAGGTTTGTGGCTAAGCAGAAGGAAATGTGGCCGAGATTCCTGGTAGTGGATGGCTTCCAGGGTCTCAGTGCATTTCTGTTTCAGAAATGGTTGGAGGGTGTATCAAAGTCTTACTCAGAAGTAAAAAAACAAAAAGACGGGACATACCTTGTAAAATGCCCGACCGAACGTTCATCGTCCCAGCTTAAAAAGGCAGATGGTACGAAGGCAAAGTTCGGAAGCAGGGAGGTCTTGGTTAAGGTGTCCGGCCATCGTACGTTGAACTCCTGCAAGGG
Organism: Conus canariensis; assembly: GCA_033310375.1. Lineage (NCBI taxonomy): Eukaryota > Metazoa > Mollusca > Gastropoda > Neogastropoda > Conidae > Conus > Conus canariensis. Next base: position 3,079,974 of record CM065747.1, read on the forward strand.
AGTGATACGTTGCGGTGGTTCAAGACACCTTAGAGATGTCTTGAAAGACGCCTCAGAGGCTGAACTGAAGGATTATTTGGCGGAGCAGGGAGTTTTGGATGTGCGGCGTCTTTCCGCTTTCCGAAAAGGAGAAAGGATGCCCACATTTACCTATATCCTGACGTTTGGCATGGCACAGATTCCAGTAGATGTGAAAATCTTCTACGAAAATGTCAAGGTGGATGTCTTCATTCCTTCACCCATGCGCTGTTTTAAATGTCAGAAATTCGGACACACAAAGGACAGGTGCAGGGCCACCTTAGAAGTCTGTAAAAGATGTGGCAAAGAAGCTCATGACACTAGTGTCGCATGTGACGCCTCCTGCGTCAATTGTTCCGGGAAGCACGAATCCAGCTCCAAAGATTGCCCTCAGTGGAAATTGGAGTCTGAGATTCAAAGGGTACGAGTGTCTGAGTGTTTGACATTTCTTGACGCAAAAAGGAAAGTCCTTCAGGAAAATCCTTCTGGCAAAAGCTACTCATCTGTATTGACATCAAAGCCAAAGATGATAGATCAGGCAAGCCAAGCAGATCTGTGCCCTTGTGCATGTTCAAAGCCATTAAAGAAGTCAGCTTCATCCAATCAGACTTCAGCTGTGTCAAAAGATTCCGCTGTTTCTGCGTCAGTTGTCACACCTGTACCAACAGTATCTTTGTCGAGTTCAGTTTCTGAGGGTGCTACGAAGTCGAGCAAAAGTGATGATTTGAGGAGAGATTCAATTGGGGTTTCTCCACAAAAGAACAAGTTATCGGGTGGTTCGAAGGGTGCTGGTGGTGTAAGACACCCATCACAGGCTAAGCCTGATCCCCCACCCAAACCACCTAACAAGTACGAGAAACAGAAAAAGATTTCAGATCGCCTTAAAAAAGGTGAAGCTTCTTTTTCTAGCTCCAACAGGTTTCGGGTACTGTCTGGGGAAGAGATGTCTGATTCAATGACCTGATGTTTTTTTTTTAAACGCTGTATTTGATGTATTGTTCTTTTACATTTTACCTTATTTTAACCTTTTTTATGAGTATTCTCCAGTGGAATATAAGAGGGTTGAGGAGTAATTATGATGATTTGCTCCTATTATGTAAAAGTTTTTCTCCCAATATTATTGCTTTGCAAGAGCATCAGATTCAGCAGCCGATTCCCATTAGAAACTATGCTTGTTTATCTAAATATCCTAATTCAAACTCAGGTGGTGTATGCCTTTATATTCATAATTCTCTACCTGCAGCAGAAATTCCATTGAACACTTCTTTACAAGCTGTGGCAGCAACTGTTTCTGGTAATAACACTTTTTCTGTATGTTCCATTTATCTTCCTCCTGAAGAAAATGTTTCCAAACAAGACGTTGAGAACCTTATTGGCAATTACCATCACCGCTCCTTCTCCTCGGAGACTTTAATGCCCATTCTCCCGTTTGGGGTGATCCGCGTTCGGATAATAGAGTACAGACGATTGAGAGCCTCATTTCCGAACATCAACTATGTATTTTGAATAACGATCAACCAACCTTTGTTCATGCTACATATGGAACTTCCTCAGCTATTGACTTATCTCTCTGTTCTCCCTCTCTACTTTTAGATTACAAATGGGAACCTCATGAAGATTTATGCGGCAGTGACCATTTCCCCATTTTATTAGAAAGTTTGGCTACATCTGACGATGAGACATCAAAATGTTGGAATTTGAAACATGCTAATTGGGCCTTGTTTGAACTTCAGTGCAAGACCAAAATAACTACAGTTATTCTTTCTCAGTCAGATCCTATGGACACCTTTACTTCTATCCTGATGGACATAGCGTCTGATTGTATTCCTAAATCTGTGATAGATAAAAAAAAAACCTCCTAAAGTGCCTTGGTTTAATAATGAGTGCAAAGAAGCTATTAGAAATCGCAGGAAAGCGCTTAGAAAATTCCGAAAACATCCGACGGAAGAAAATCGAATTGAGTATAAAAGACTAAAAGCTAAAGCGAAGTATATTATCAAAAGATGTAAAAAGAACTCGTGGTGTAACTTTTGTTCCTCCTTAAATTCTACAACATCATCTGCCCGAGTATGGAAATCCATCAAAAGAATCAAAGGGAAAAGATCTTCTGGTTTGAGACACCTGAAAATCAATGGGAAACCAATTTTGGATAGAAAAGACATAGCAAACCTCTTGGCCTCTTCCATCTCTCAAAATTCATCTTCTAACCATTATTCCAGTAAATTTCAAAAAAATTAAAGTAGAATCAGAGAAACACCATCCTCAATTTTTATCTGACAATTCTGAGGACTATAATGCTCTATTTTCACAGTGGGAATTAGACCAATCCATCCACAAGTCTAACAATTCAGCAGTTGGCCCAGATGAGGTTCATTATGAAATGCTTCGTCATCTTCCAGCGGAAAGTCGTTCTATTCTTCTTCAGATTTATAACGGTATTTGGGAATCGGGAAGTTTTCCCGAAAAATGGAAGGAAGCTATTATTGTACCCATCCTTAAACCAGGTAAGGACAACTCGGATCCGAATAACTACCGTCCTATAGCGTTGACAAGTTGTCTTTGTAAAACTATGGAAAGGATGGTCTCGGCGCGTCTCTTGTGGACGCTAGAGGATAACGGTTTATTGGCCAATATTCAATGTGGCTTTCGTAAGAAAAGGTGTACTATAGACCATCTTGTATGTTTGGAATCTTTTGTGCGAGAAGCCTTCGCTCGCAAACAGCATGTTATCTCTATATTTTTTGACTTGGAGAAAGCATATGACACCACCTGGAGGTACGGCATTCTGAGAGACCTTTTCAACATGGAGTTTAGGGGCAGGCCCCCCGTTTTTATTGAACATTTTTTACAGGATCGTTGTTTCCGTGTGCGTTCAGGATCAGTTCTGTCAGACTTCTTTGTTCAAGAACAGGGAGTGCCCCAGGGAAGCATTTTATCTCCCTTGTTGTTTTGTATCAAAATTAACAATATCGTTGAGTCTGTTGTAAAAGGTGCCGATGCTTCTTTGTTTGTAGATGACTTCTCCCTTGCGATTAGAGGGAAGTTTTTACCTTCAGTAGAACGTCAGCTTCAGCTATGTGTCAAGAACATCCAAGAGTGGGTTGAAGAGAATGGTTTTAAATTTTCACAGTCCAAGACTGTGTGTATGCATTTTACGAAACTTAGAGGCCCTTTTGGAGAGCCGGACATTAAGATTTCTGGTGAATCGATCAAAGTTGTGCATGAAGCCAGATTTTTAGGCGTGATTTTTGATGAGAAGCTCACGTTTTTACCTCGCATTAGAGATTTGAGGGCAAGGTGTTTTAAAACTTTAGATATATTAAAGGTGGTTGGTCGCTCCGATTGGGGCGCGGACAAATTTACTCTGTTAAACCTTTATCGAGCTCTAGTGAGATCAAAGCTCGATTACGGTTGCCAGGTGTACGGGTCAGCTGCAAAGTCTTCCTTGAAGCTATTGGACACAGTTCATCATCAAGGTCTACAGATAGCTCTTGGTGCTTTTAGAACATCGCCAATCTCTAGTTTGTATGCGGAGGCTCATGAACCATCTTTAAACCTCCGTTGTACTAAACTCAGTATGAATTATTATTTAAAGTTGAAGGCTTCCCCAGAGAATCCAGCCTACTCTTGTGTTTTTGAGCCTCCGCCTGCCAGCCTGTTTGAGGCATCTACGTTGACCCCTCCTTTTGGCCAGAGAGTAAAGGACTATTTTGAAGAGGCTAACATAAATTTAGTGGATGTTGATGACCTTACTGTTGCCGGTGTCCCGCCATGGAGACTGGTAACTCCACAAATAGATTTCTCTCTCTCTGCTTATAAGAAAGAAACAACAAGTCCAGAGATTTATACACATTTGTTTTTAGAAAAGAAAGAGAAACATAAACATCGAACATTTCTCTATATGGATGGTTCCAAATTGGAAGAGAAAGTTGCTGCAGCATCGACATCTGCCTCGGGCCATTCTCATTCTTTTCGTCTGAAAGATCATTCTTCTATTTTTACTGCAGAATTAGAAGCACTATACTTAGCTTTAAAGACTGTGCAAAGTTCAACTCGAAAGTCTTTTGTTATAGTAGTTGACTCTCTCTCAGCTTTACAAGCTCTTAAATCGTCAACTTGTGACCATCCTAAGTTAATATCCATTTTAGAACTTTTAACCGAACTCCCTGTAGATAAAGATGTTGTGTTTTGGTGGGTCCCTAGCCACTGCGGTATTACGGGCAATGAGATAGCGGACAGACAAGCAAAGAAAGCGTTAAATGATCCTGTCAAGCGATCCCATCGGTTACCATATCCGGATCTTAAACAGCTAATAAATAAGTTTGTAAAGAAACGTTGGCAAGATGATTGGAATTTGGAATCAGAAAACAAACTTCATGAGATAATGCCAGACTTGTCTGAATGGTTACCTTCGGTTTGCAAAAACAGGAAAGAAGAATGTGTTTTAAGTAGACTGCATATTGGACATAGTTATGTTACTCATTCTTTCCTCTTAAAGGGAGAAGATCGACCCCATTGTTTTGCATGCGATTGTGTATACACTCTTAAGCATGTGTTGACTGAGTGTGATGATCTCAGTGAGATCAGAGGAAAATATTTTGATAAAATGTCACTTAGTGAGCTTTTTAGAAATGTGCAAGTATCTGTGATATTTCAGTTTTTAAGAGATGTGAACATGTTTTATAAGATTTAGTTGTTGTTTTTTACATTTTAAGGTTGCAGATTGCATATGTGTTTGTATAACTCAAGTCACGTAATGACCCTCAGTGTATAGCTCTGATATCACCTCTTTATGGTGGAAAGGGCTTGTCCTTTATAACTATCTATCTATTTCAGTGTTTCATTGTGCGTGTCTGTGTGAATTTTGTATGAGAGTGCTTTTGAAACGAAATGCGTTGTCTAATAAGACTGATAGAGTGTGTGTGTGTGTGTGTGTGTGTTGTGACTATTGACAGCGAAAACCCGTTCCACGAAGACCCACAGCCCAAAGCATTTTACCACCCCACCCAGGAGAAATCTCTGTCAGCTCAGGAGAAACAGGTGTGCACATACTGTTTATGATGCTGTATATGAAAATGATGGACAAAGGTTCAGATCTTACAAAATGAGGTTGAAATTTCATAGAAAGAAAATGCAGATAATTTTGAATAAAGTGCAGTAAAAAAAAAACCTTTTTAGTTTCTCTTTTCACCAGTTATGCTTTATGGCGCAGAAGAGTGGTTTCCATTTACAGAAAAGATAGGACATGTTGAAAAGCAGTCTACAATGTTCGATATAACGCAATCTTTGAGGGTTAAGTGTACTTTGGTTATTCCATACATGTGACATTCCAATATTACTTAAGATCATCTTTACAGAAGATTTCCATGAAGATGATGGGTTAAGATCTTCGTACACTTCTCTTAGATATGAGTCTTCCTTTGATTCCATTATATGGATCCAAAACATGACTACCTGACTCATTATTTCTTGACACAAAGGAAATCTTCCAAGTTCAGCTAGTACTGGCAATTTCATTGCTTTTCTGTGTACGCCTAATATATGTCTGCAAAATTTTACATGTACGTTCTCGATCGGATTATTGGATAATAGGTATTTGTGATAAATGTCAAACATTGTAGACTGCTTTTCAACGTGTCCTATCTTTTCTGTAAATGGAAACCAAACTTCTGCGCCATAAAGCATAACTGGTGAAATCAAAGCATCAAAGAGTTTTGCTATTGATGATACATTGACATGTTCTCCCTTTACTTTACGTAGTAAGGAATGTACAGCTTTGTTACCTTGTTTTGCTAGATGATCTTGTGCTTTATGTAACTCTCCACTTTTATGAAGAATTATTCCAAAATACTTGTATTCATTTACTCTCTCAAGAGGATCATCTTCGCATGTAAATGCAGTTGAAAATTTTGAGTCAGTTTTAGTGAATATGACAACTTTTGTTTTATCTTTATTTAGTTTCATGCCCCATTCTGTACAATAATTATGAAGTTGATTAAGTTTTGTTTGTGATCCCAATTTTGTGTTTGACAACATAACTATGTCGTCAGCATATAATAAATGCGATACTCGTGTTTCTTTCACCTTGTTTATAACAGGAGAATCATTGTTATCAATATAGTTTGAAATATCATTTATAAAGATATTAACCCGTAGAGTGCCTTTAAGCCGTCAGCTGACGCCGCATTAAAAATGCTTTCCCAGTGCCTATGGGCCGTCCACTGACGTCATGCATTTTTCTTGAATTTTCATTCGTTACTATTTCTATCAACAGACTTAAATAGAGTGTGCGTAGTAAGCCTTATATGTCTGTAGTATTAAAATGATATGTAAATGACCACACGTGAGGGGAAAGCCCATTTATTCTCATCACTGACTGGATGACCAGCCAGCACTTCGTCTCGCTTGCAAAGATGGCGGCGCAACCTTCGACAAGCGCAGCGACCAAATCAACGTATTTACACAGCTGAGCAGGCTCTGCTAATGATTTTTGACAAAGACAATAATCTTTTATTCAACGACTCACTCGAGCATGAAGGTGAGATGATGATAGTGATGGAATTGCCAACCGTATTTGTCAGTTATTGTGTCGGGCTGTGTGACCTCAATGTGTGTTCAGCTGACTGGTTTGCCAGCGTCTAACGAGCTCGCCTAGTGTGTACTCTGCACTGCGTGCCAGTGGTCAGTGACGTAGTAGTCAGCGTGAGAGGGGAGCGCGGCCTGCTCGCGGCGCGGCACAGGGCAGAGGGAAAGGTAGGGGAAGAGGAGCAGTGAAAGAGAGGGTTGAAGTCCAGCAAGGGGGCGTGGTGGGGAGAGGGGGGCGTGGTCGTGGACTGACCTGTCTGCATAGAGTGTGAGCGTCTTGATAGACTTCTAAACTGTTTTACTTTCATTTACAGGTGTAGTGTGACAATACAAACTTTATTTTCAACTTTTTTGCTTTGTGTTCTTGTTTGGATGTGAAGATGTAGTGGTAAATACATATGCTTTTGATCGTGCAAAAAAATCTATCCAAATCTAATTGTCTAAATACTTTTTTATTATCAAAATTAAAACAAAAGAAGCCCAGATTCAAAATCTTCATTCAATTTCCTTCAAAAATCATATATATTTTATTGTTATATCTTTTGTAGTTTCTGAGCTAGAATTTTTTGTTAATTATTACCCCCAAATCATTAGATTTCCCTGGCACTGGGAAAGCCTTTGTTTGTAACATTTTCAAGCAGCTTCAAGCAGCGAACGGGTTAAACAACGTCGGGCTAAGCGAACTGCCATGAAGAAGTCCTTGTTTGACCGGTACTGATCTTGTAAATCCATTATTTGATTTTCCACAAACCATCATGTTTGTGTATATATATCTTTTATAACCCGATAACAATAGCCATTGATACCTATATTGTATAGTTTCAGAAGTAAAGCGTCATGCCATATGCTGTCAAATGCTTTTCTAAAGTCTACAAAACAACAGTATAGTCTGCCATTCTTTTTTCTTATTTCACTGTCAATGATCTTTTTTAAAATGAATATCTGGTCTGTTGCTCTGTAGGATTTTCAAAATCCTGCCTGTTCTTTTATAAATAAGTCTCTGCTTTCTATGTAATTTGTTATCCTATTGTTTACTATTTGACAGAAAGCATTACTCAGGCAGCAGTTTAAAATAATTCCACGATAATTGTTAGGATTTGTAGGATCGCCGCTTTTATAAATGGGCACACAAATGCCATGTTTCCACAGAGTGGGATACTGGCCATATCTTAGAACCCAGTTAAGCTGGAGTGTGTGTGTGTGTGTGTGTGTGCGCGCGCGCCCGCGCACGCATCTGTGTGTGTGTTTGTGTGTGTGTGTGCACGCATGCGCGAGAGAGATAGAGAGAGAGAGTGTGTGTGTGTGTGTGGTGCGTGCGTGCGTGCGTGCGTGCGAGTGCGAGAGAGAGAGAGAGGGAGAGAGAGAGCGAGCATGTTGTGTGTGTGTGTGCGTGTGAGAGAGAGAGAGTGTTTGTGTGTGTGTGTGTGCACACGCATGCGTGTGTATGTGTGTGTGTGCGAGAGAGAGAGAGAGTGTTTTGTGTGTGTGTGTGCACGCATGCAGCCATACCCACTCATGTACGTCCATTTCTATATCTTTATTTTCTTCTTCTGTGATCATAAAACACATGGTGCGGTGTCAGAATCTTATATACTGACCATAATGTGAACAGTGCTTGAATCCCTGACCTTTTCCTGTTGTTGATTGGACACTGAGGCACGTGATGGGTGAGAGAAGCTCACTGTTTGTAGGACGGGCGTGTTCCTGACCTGTATGGCGGACCAGGAGTTGTCAGACAGGAGGACAGATCTCTTGACTTGGGTTAAGATAGTAGTACACATTCTTTCCCCTTTGATACCTATATTGTATAGTTTCAGAAGTAAAGTGTCATGCCATATGCTGTCAAATGCTTTTCTAATGTCTACAAAACAACAGTATAGTCTGCCATTCTTTTTTCTTATTTCACTGTCGATGATCTTTTTTAAAATGAATATCTGGTCTGTTGTTCTGTAGGATTTTCGAAATCCTGCCTGTTCTTTTATAAATAAATCTCTGCTTTCTATGTAATTTGTTATCCTATTGTTTACTATTTGACAGAAAGCATTACTCAGGCAGCAGTTTAAAGTAATTCCACGATAATTGTTAGGATTTGTAGGATCGCCGCTTTTATAAATGGGCACACAAATGCCATGTTTCCACAGAGTGGGATACTGGCCATATCTTAGAACCCAGTTAAGCTGGAGTGTGTGTGTGTGTGTGTGTGTGCGCGCGCCCGCGCACACATCTGTGTGTGTGTTTGTGTGTGTGTGTGTGCGCGCATGTGTGAGAGAGAGAGAGAGAGAGAGTGTGTGTGTGTGTGTGTGTGCGTGCGTGCGTGCGTGTGTGCGTGCGAGAGAGAGAGGGAGAGAGAGAGCGAGCGTGTTGTGTGTGTGTGTGTGTGTGTGCGTGCAAGAGAGAGTGTTTGTGTGTGTGTGTGTGCACGCGCGCGCGTGTATGTGTGTGTGTGAGAGAGAGAGAGTGTGTGTGCACGCATGTAGCCATACCCACTCATGTATGTCCATTTCTATATCTTTATTTTCTTCTTCTGTGATCATAAAACACATGGTGCGGTGTCAGAATCTTATATACTGACCATAATGTGAACAATGCTTGAATCCCTGACCTTTTCCTGTTGTTGATTGGACGCTGAGGCATGTGATGGGTGAGAGAAGCTCACTGTTTGTAGGACGGGCGTGTTCCTGACCTGTATGGCGGACCAGGAGTTGTCAGACAGGAGGACAGATCTCTTGACTTGGGTCAAGATAGTAGTACACATTCTTTCCCCTTGGGGGCTGAAACAGAAAACGTTATGTTCCAAGCGACCAGAGAGTGGTCGGCGATGTAGCGCTGACACAAGTCTGCTAGGATTGTGTTTGTTGAAAAATTTATTCCCCATGGAAAACCACAGCGTCCAACCAGTGGATCGCACCTGTCTCCTAGATGCTTGATTCCTGCTGGAGGAATTTTTTTTTCACGAAAGAAACATTTTCAATGCAACTGTTTGGTATTTAAAATTTTTTTTAAAAAGCCAAAAAAAAAAAAAAAAATGCAATGATAATGTGCTGTATATTGAAACAAAAAAAAGGGAGATTAATGGCAATAATTCGTAGTGTTTTGTGAAAAATCAGAACTAAAGTTGTCATCAGATCTATGCATTACTGAGTACTAATTGCCATTGTACCATTCTTTTTTGTTTTGTTTTTGTTTTTTGGTAAAGGGTGCACAAAAAAGCGGATCCTTGTGTCCTCAGCCTCTCCTTTGAATGAATGGAGCTGATGCCTGTGTATGGAGAAAACATGCTGTGTTTGTGATTGAGTGTTTGCAAAGGCGGTGTGTGAAAATGCCCCACCTAAGAACTGCTATCAACAACACTCCCAGATTGACGGTATGATGGCCGTCTGTATGCCTTTCTCATCTCCATCTGTCTGTCTCTCCCTCTCTCTCTCTCTCTTCCTGTCTTTCTCTCTCTGTCTCTGCCTTTTTCTATCTGTCTGTCTATCCCCCCCCCCACCCCCCCCCCCACCCCCTCTCTCTCTCTTTCTTTCTTTTCCTCTTTTTTTTTTTTTTGTTGACAAAATGATGGTAGGATACCCGAGGTATAATTTATAACTTTGAATGTCCTTGGTTCTGAGCTGGTTTATGTTGTTTGCCTCTTTTGTAATGTAAGAGTGTATGATTGTTTCTTTTCTATTTTCTTCTTTAAATGTCTTTGACTAATTCATATTATTGTTCAGCCATTTGTTGAGGCCTAGATGCTAAATGAATAAACCATTTATGTCTTATGTCTTTCTTTTTCCCCGTCTTAAAAGAAATTTTTGATGATGTTAAAAATAAACAAAGTTTCGCTTTTTATGCTAGAGAGTCTGAAAGTCATCGACACAATGAAAAGACTTGAAATACAATAATCAACCATGATTTTTTTCTCTGTACCTTGTGTTCCCTTATCGGCCATGGGTTTCACGCCACATTTTTATTTTCTTTTTCTTGTTTTCTGTTTTGTTTTGTTGTTGTTGTGTGGCCATTTTGCAGGTAAACACAGTGTGGTGGACATAGTCCCAGCAATGACCATCACGTCTACAGCCGCACAGGGTTCCACACTCCAGATGGTTGAGTAGGGTTGAGAGGTCAGAACCTTCAGTGTTTCCTTCCATGTCTGTGTGCCACCGTCACATTGTCATGTTGGCCCTGGAGGGGAGGGAGTGTCTTGGACAGCCTTGTCAGATTGGCATGTGGAGTTCCTGGAGGGCCCGTACAATCTCCTGACCTGGGGCTCACTGTGCAGTTCCTGACAGGCCCCTACAATCTCCTGATTGGCCTATGGAGTTCCTGGAGGGCCCCTACAATCTCCTGATTGGCCTATGGAGTTCCTGGAGGGCCCCTACAATCTCCTGATCTCCTGATTGGCCTATGGAGTTCCTGGAGGGCCCCTACAATCTCCTGACCCTCACTGTGTAGTTCCTGATGGGCCCCTACAATCTCCTGACCCTCACTGTGTAGTTCCTGATGGGCCCCTACGGTCTCCTGACCCTCACTGTGTAATTCCTGATGGGCCCCTACAATCTCCTGACCTGGCGCTCACAGGGTGAGAAGGTCGCGTTGCTAGTTCCACTACATCAGAGTGTGTGTACTCGGTGGCTGAGGTGATGGTTCCACCACTTCACAGTGTATATACTCTATGGCTGAGATGATAGTTCCACCACTTCAGAGTGTATGTACTCTATGGCTGAGATGATGGTTCCACCACTTCAGAGTGTATGTACTCTATGGCTGAGGTGATGGTTCCACCACTTCAGAGTGTATGTACTCTATGGCCGAGATGATGGTTCCACCATTCCAGAGTGTATGTACTCTATGGCTGAGGTGATGGTTCCACCACTTCAAAGTGTATGTACTCTATGGCTGAGATGATGGATCCACCACTTCAGAGTGTATGTACTCTATGGCTGAGGTGATGGTTCCACCGCTTCAGGTGTATGTACTCTATGGCTGAGATGATGGTTCCACCACTTCAGAGTGTATGTACTCTGTGGCTGAGGTGATGGTTCCACCGCTTCAGACTGTATGTACTGTATGGCTGAGGTGATCTTCCACCACTTCAGAGTGTATGTACTCTATGGCTGAGATGATGGTTCCACCACTTCAGTAGTGTATGTACTCTATGGCTGAGATGATGGATCCACCACTTCAGAGTGTATGTACTCAATGGTTGAGGTGATGGTTCCACCACTTCAGAGTGTATGTACTCTATGGCTCAGGAGAATGTTCCACCACTTCAGAGTGTATGTACTGTATGGCTAGTTCCACCACTTCAAAGTGTATGCACTCTATGGCTGAGATGATGGTTCCACCACTTCAGAGTATATGTACTCTATGGCTGAGATGATGGTTCCACCACTTCAGAGTGTATGTACTCTATGGCTGAGATGATGGTTCCACCACTTCAGAGTGTTTGTACTCTGTGGCTGAGGTGACAGTTCCACCACTTAAAAGTGTATGTACTCTATGGCTGAAATGATGGTTCCACCACATCAGAATGTATGTACTCTATGGCTGAGATGATGGTTGCACCACTTCAAAGTGTATGTACTCTATGGCTGAGATGATAGTTCCACCACTTCAGAGTGTTTGTACTCTGTGGCTAGTTCCACCACTTCAGAGTGTATGTACTGTGTGGCTAGTTCCACCACTTCAGAGTGTATGCACTCTATGGCTGAGGTGATGGTTCCACTGCTTTAGAGTGTATGTACTCTATGGCTGAGATGATGTTCCACCACATCGGAATGTATGCACTCTATGGCTGAGGTGATGGTTCCACTGCTTCAGAGTGTATGTACTCTATGGCTAGTTCCACCACTTCAGAGTGTATGTACTCTATGGCTGAGATGATGGTTCCACCACTTCAGAGTGTATGTACTCTATGGCTAGTTCCACCACTTCAGAGTGTATGTACTGTGTGCACTCTATGGCTGAGGTGATGGTTCCACTGCTTCAGAGTGTATGTACCCTATGGCTGAGGTGATGGTTCCACCACTTCAAACTGTATATACTCTATGGCTGAGATGATGGTTCCACCACTTCAGAGTGAATGTACTCTATGGCTGAGATGATGGTTCCACCACTTCAGAATGTATGCACTCTATGGCTGAGATGATGGTTCCACCACTTCAGAGTGTATATACTCTATGGCTAGTTCCACCACTTCAGAGTGTATGTACTGTGTGGCTAGTTCCACCACTTCAGAGTGTATGCACCCTATGGCTGAGGTGATGGTTCCACTGCTTCAGAGTGTGTGTACTCTATGGCTGAGATGATGTTCCACCACATCAGAGTGTATGCACTCTATGGCTGAGGTGATGGTTCCACTGCTTCAGAGTGTATGTACTCTATGGCTCAGGTGATGGTTTCACCACTTCAGAGTGTATGTACTGTATGGCTACTTCCACCACTTCAGAGTGGTTGTACTCTATGGCTGAGGTGATGGTTCCGCTACTTCAGAGTGTATGTACTGTATGGCTACTTCCACCACTTCAGAGTGGTTGTACTCTATGGCTGAGATGATGGTTCCACCACTTCAGAGTGTATGTACTCTATGGCTGAGATGATGGTTCCACCACTTCAGAGTGTTTGTACTCTATGGCTGAGGTGATGGTTCCACCGCTTCAGAGTGTTTGTACTCTATGGCTGAGGTGATGGTTCCACCGCTTCAGAGTGTATGTACTCTGTGGCTGAGATGATGGTTCCACCGCTTCAGAGTGTTTGTACTCTGTGGCTGAGATGATGGTTCCACCGCTTCAGAGTGTATGTACTCTATGGCTGAGGTGATGGTTCCACCGCTTCAGAGTGTATGTACTCTATGGCTGAGATGATGGTTCCACCACTTCAGAGTGTATGTACTCTATGGCTAGTTCCACCACTTCAGAGTGTATGTACTGTGTGGCTAATTCCACCACTTCAGAGTGTATGCACTCTATGGCTGAGGTGATGGTTCCACTGCTTCAGAGTGTATGTACTCTATGGCTGAGATGATGGTTCCACCACATCAGAATGTATGTACTCTATGGCTGAGGTGATGGTTGCACCACTTCAGAGTGTATGTACTCTATGGCTCAGGTGATGGTTGCACCACTTCAGAGTGTATGCACTCTATGGCTGAGATTTTTTTTTTCTTCCCACCACATTCCCGTCTATCAGAGAGACCTACATCGAGATTAGGCTCTATGTTGTAAAGAAGAAATCTTTCACTTTCTTTGAATTTGGAAGGAAGGGACTTAAACATGACAATCACTGGATTTCAAACATAATACGGTTTGGGTAACCAGAAGGTGGAATTATGAAAAATACTACGATACTGAAGTTATTAGAATCGGGTTTAGTTTATCAACTAAGCCTACATCATCTTTCTCTTCACCTCTTTATAGATCCCCCACCCCACCCCCCCCACCCCCCAAAAAAAAACAACAAAAAAAGCTCACCCCCACACCCACCCCTCCCACTCTATCACCAAAATCTCGTCTTCACCTCAATGCCAACCTCCCTGTTCATCTGTTAGCTTCCCAACCCTCTATCACCTGCCTATCCCCAGACTCTCCCACCCCGTCTCTAAATCAAATTCCCTCACTCTCAATACGTTTGCGCACACATCCACACACCCGCACATGCACACACACACGCACGCGCATACGCGCGCGCTTACACACACATACACATATACATAGGGACATATACAAACATATAAAATTATAAAAACGTTCTCTCTCTCGGACTCTATCCCTCCCTCTTACCTCTTACCGTCATCCTCCCCCGCTATCTGCCAACACCTCACCTCCCTCCCTCCCTCCCTATCACCCCAACCCAACTCCCCATCTCTCTATCTCTCCATAAATCTCTCTGTCTGTTTGTCTGTCTGTCTGTCTGTGTCTCTCTGTCTGTCTATCACTCAAGCTATCTACCCATCTATCGATCTATCAATCTATCCTTCTCAATCCATTCAGGGAAGAGCCTTCTCTCTATGCCGGCCTCCCCTGCTTTCTTTTTTGACCTCTCACACATTTTTTTTCTTTTTCTTATTCCTTCCTTTTTTTTTTTTCTTCCTGTCTTTTTTTTTGTGACAACATATTTTAGGAGGGAACCTTTTCTGCATTGAGCGTTTGAATATCACTCCCCCTCGCACCTTCACAGATAAGCTCGAGCATCCCCAAGAGCAATCCTTGACATGAAAGAAAAAAAAAAAAAGGCAAGGACAGCAACAGGGGTGACTGAACAAGGGGTCAAAGGAGAGAAACTCTTGCAAGGGTGGAAAACACATTGTCTCGCAAATCGACCTGGTCCCCAATGGGGTTGACCTTGGCCCAATGGGGTTGACCTTGAGGCGAAAAAAAAAGGGGGATCCACAAGGAAAACATGAGGAAGGTCCAGAAGCAAGACAACATATTCGTATGTTTGTGTGTGTGTGTGTGCGTGTGTGTGCGTGTGTGTGTGTGTGTGCGTGTGTGTGTGTGTGTGTGTGTGTCCTTGACCGTGCACACGTATGTATGTAAGCGTGTGCATGTATGTTTCTGAGAGTGCGTGTGAGCCAACATGTATTTGTGTGCACGTGGGGCGTGTATGTGATTTTATGCTAAATTTTCCGATATCTTAACTGATTTTCAAATATCATGGAGATTGGTAATTTTGATTCAGTCTTTTTAGCAATACTTGCACACATTTTTGCTATCAAAATTATATAATTAATTTTCTTTAGGTTCACTGCATCGATATCGTTGCTCTTCTGCTTTCCAAACAGCACATCAACCAGAGATAAGGATACCTTAATGTCGCACTGTACTAGTATAAATTGGCAAATGTATTTCCAGAAGTATCTAACAGTTGGACATTCATAAAAGAAATGCTCGATAAAATCGATTTCGTCAGTGCAATAAGAACATTTTTTTTATCATCACGTACTTTCATCTTGCATAGCATAATATTAGTGGGATAAATGTTATGCAAAATTTTCCACTGCAGCACTCTCAGTCGTGTTTCTTTTGTACACAAACGAGGGATCTGCCAAATATTCTTGTTTAATTCTATACCAAATTTGTTTTTCCAAAAGCTAAAGGCACAGGGTTCCGATTTTTGCAACATACCTATTGTTTTCCGAAATTCTTTACAGGTTATCAATTTCTTACCACAAAAGAGAGGGGGATCTGAAAAAACACTGTTACACCGATCTTCTTCACTTATACTTGAAACATAGTGTCGGACAGCAGCGGTTACTACATTATATCCGAGTGTTCTGGAGGGTGAGTCTCCAATCCTATTACATATTTCAGGCAAAGATAACATTCCATTGGCACCAAACATATCCTGAACTATCAGTATACCACCTCGTATCCAATCGGGAAAGAAAAGAACATTTCCCCGATATATAATGCCACAGTTGTTCCACAAAAGAGAAGAACATGCTAAAGATCCATCATGCTTATTAAGATCTAGCTATGTTTTTAATACTGTTTTCCAGAAAAAAGAATTAACTAAATGTAAACCTTTAAGCATTTGCATAGAAGCACACGTAATTACTGCCAAACGGAGCAAACATCTTTTTCGGAATAAAGGACCACTTCTCATTTTCTCCGGCTCTCCACAGACATATTACCCATTGCAGGAGAAACGCTGACTGCATTTGTCTGACATCTATCATTTTCAAACCTCCCTGTTCAAAATCTTTACACATAACATTTCTCTTAACTTTTTCATATGCTCTTTTATTACAGTTTTGTTTATGCCATAGAAACCTAAAAAGTATTCTATTGATTTCTATAAGCACATTATCTGGAATTACCAACGCCTGCATGACGTAGACTAATTGAGATATCAAAAATGTCTTTATAATATGTACTTTCCCCATTACACTTAAATTTCGTTTTTCCCAAGAATGAATAATTCTTTTTATATTATCAATTCTTTGCAGCCAGTTTTCCATTACCAGAGCACATCTATCACTGACAAAATAAACTCCAAGAATTTTTAATCTGTTTTTCCAAGAAATTCCATACCATGCATCTTCACAATGTTTTTTACTTCCTAACCACATTGCCACCATCTTGTGACGATTTATCTCCAATCCTGAAATCAACGAAAAATCAAATAATATGTTGAGTGCATGCAGCATGTCATGCTCATCCTTCAGAAATAAAGTTATATTATCCGCATAAAGTGCAAGTTTAATTAAAGTAGCCAAAATATTGTTACCAGATCTCCATAAATCAAGCCCTTTAATATTACGACAGTTTCTTATTTTTATTGCTAAAATTTCTATATCAGTTGAAAAGGCCAACGGTGAAAATGGACAACCTTGAATTCCTGTTTCAACCGGAAAATACTCGGATATCCAGCCACAGTAATTCACACAACTCGTAGTATTTTTCATTATTACTTCAACCCATTTAATAAAATCCATCCCGAAACCAATTTTTTAAAATGCGGTTATCATGAAGTCTTTTGAAATACGATCAAATGCTTGAGTGTAGTCAATACTGAGTAGCACACCAGGTTTATTATTTGCATTCAGTTGCTCAATTACATCATCAATTTGCCTAACTGATGTCCCTACTTTAATCCCACTTGATCTTCGTCAATAACATCTTGTATTACCTGCCCCAAACGGTTAGCTAAGCATTGGCCAAAAGTTTATAATCAGTATTAGTCTCCAGTTTTTTAACTCATTCCTCGGTAGATCCTTACCTTTATGTAATAAAGTAATAACTGCTTTTCTTTGTGTAGGTGAAAGTGATCCTCTATCAAAAGCAGCGTTAAAAGACAGAGTGAGCAATGTTTTTATGTGTTGCCAGAAAACTTTTTTTTTAAATCTCGACCGTAATACCGTCACAACCTGGTGGTGATCCATTATTTAAATTTTTTAGTGCGTCAAGGAGTTCGTCTTCTGTCACCGTACCTTAACAACTATTTTTCTGAATCTCAGAAATGTGAGGAACACTTGCGTCTGCCAAAAAGTTATCTACTTGCTCAGACATGTTAGCATATGACAGTTTCTTTGTGTACAGATCAGCAAAGAAATCTTTTTGAATTTTTAATATCTCGGTCTGATTAGTTCTTAATACATTATTTTTATCTAAAACACCTTCCATTATTTTAGAATTAGCTCTTGATTTTTCAAGACTGAG
Organism: Conus canariensis; assembly: GCA_033310375.1. Lineage (NCBI taxonomy): Eukaryota > Metazoa > Mollusca > Gastropoda > Neogastropoda > Conidae > Conus > Conus canariensis. The sequence goes on from CM065747.1 coordinate 3,097,718, forward strand.
AAAATATTTAGTATTTTTCTCCCCTTCTTCTACCCATTTTACTCTTGCTCTGACCTGTGCAGCACGTGCCTCATAATTTTCCAGTATTTCAATTTTCTGTGCCAAGTGTGTGCGTTCACTCTGAGCCTGAATACAGTCTGGCTCAGATGAAAGCTGAACATCTACCTCGTTTAATTTATTATATAAATCTATCAACATATTTTTTCTTACCATACTTTTGTGTTTACTATAGTTCATAGAAAAAGTTTTAATCTTTATTTTCAGAACTTCCCATTGCATTTGATAGTCTGAATGTTCATTTACGGATGGCACGGTTTGCAGCTCTCATGTCCACACAAACACATATCTTACCAGGTTGTTTGGGTTTGGGTACCACAACCACTGGAGATACCCATGGAGTTGGTCCACTTGCTTTTTCAATGATTCCCAGTTCTTCGTCTTTCTTCAGCTGTTCTTCTATGTCCTTGCGCACATGGAATGGAACACGTCGGTATGGTTGAGCGACAGGTTGAACTTCAGGATCAATATGGAGATGGACTGGTTTGCTTTTTAAACAACCAAGACCGGTGAATAGTTCAGGGTACTCTTCTCTCAGTTGTTCATGTATTGGTTTGACATAGTTGATGGTGGTCAATAGCTTGAGATCTTGACATGTTTTCCAGGAGAGAATTGGTCGCTCATTGCCGGATACTACAAACATGGTAGCAGTAATACTGGTGTTTTCACAATTTAGTAGAGCATTGAATGCACCAAGTACTGGGATTGAACTTTTGTTACCATACGTTGTCACTCGCTTGTTGGAAGGCTGTAGCTTTGGTTTCGGCTTGAGTTCGTTGAAATGTTGTTCAGACAGCAGATTGATGGAAGCACCGGAATCTGCTAGGAATAAAAAAACATGTCCATTGATAGAAACGCTAAAATGAGGAAGTTCACTGGATTGATGTGTTGTGAAGACGTATTCAATGTCATCGGGATCGGTAGACTGATCAACGATAGTGTTGGCTTCATCTTCATCACTGCTGTCGTTGATTTGATGAATGTGTGATTTTCTTGATTTCTTCTTCCAGCTGAAATGTTTTGGTTTCTTGGACAAGGCTTTTGTTGATGATGAAGATATGGCACTGGTATTTGAGCGGCATACTGATGCAAAGTGGTGTGGTTTTGAACAGTTGTTGCATCGCTTGTTGTATGCTGGACAGGAGCGTTTTCCACCAGGACGAGGCCATTCTCCACCACAATTGCGACAAGTGGTTGGTTGTTGCGGTTGTTGACTATGTTGATGGCTACGAGGTCGTGCCTTGTGCGAAACATGGTGTACCTCTGCTGGCACAGTCATTGCTTTGGATTGCTTTGATGTGAGTTCTAGTGTGCGTGCATACGTCAACAAATCTTTCAGAGTCATGTTGGGGCTTGCTAGTCCTTTTTCACGTACCTTCTGGCATTGGCAGCCTGTGATGAATTGAGATTTTATCTCAGCATCTGCATCATTGAAGTTACATGTTGCTGCTAGTTGTTTCAATTCCCCATAAAAATCGTCAATATCACCTTTCTGGTAGCTATGCCGGAATATGTATTTCTGAAATTCTACATTTGTTTGAGGATTGAAATGTTCGGTGATGGCAGAAACAAGCGTTTGAAAATGGGTTTTGCCAACAGCAGGACGAGTTTGTTCGTTCGTGAAGGTGTCCACACTATCATTGAGTTCATCACCAGCGTAGGTAAGTAGAAGTGCTTTCTGACGTTGGTCATCTTTAATATTGTAGGCAAGGAAGAGATTCTTCAGCCTTGATACCCATTTTTGCCATCGAGTTGCCCTTGCTTCTGAAGAACAGTCGAATGGAGGATACGTGGGAAGGCAGCAGCCATTTGGAAGTCGACTCGATCGATCGTACTTACCAACACAACAGATCATCAACGATCGTTCTTTTGGTTCGTTTCTTCGTCCGTCGTCGCCAATATAATGTAGTAACCGTTTTAGTTACTATTGTATGTTGTGCATCCTGCTCAATCACACTGATAAATGTGATAAACACTGCGTTGGACAGGTTGATGTTTTTTATTGGAGCCGTTGATGATCCATTTCCTAGAAACCTTCAAGGGAGGTTACTCTCCCCATAATAATATAAACAAATCATTACTTCCCTTAGATTGTAGACTACTTAATACATTACAATTTCTAAAGAAATTCTTTTACAGGACCAACTATCCGCAAACGGTACTGTGCAAAAACACAAGCACGCGCACACAAGCACGCACACACACACACACACACACGCACACACACACGTGCGCGCGCACACACACGCGCACACACACACACAGAGCAGAAGAGAGTTTATCATGGTCTGTGACCATTAAATTCTAAATATTAGTGTTATGCACCACAGAAAGAAAGTGGACAAATGAATCGCAAGACAAAACATGACCCGTTTCAACCTCTTAGACCGTTAATTAACCTCAGTTCACCCAGGATCATCTGGGCCCCACTCACACACACACACTCTCTCTCTCTCTCTCTTTAAAGAGAGACACAGAGACAGAGACACTCAGTCAGAGAGAGAGAGAGAGAGAATCTGGTGATTGTTTCTGAATGGCGTCAGTTTTCTATATATGTCTGTGGCTCTCATCCAGGCCAAGCATGCTTCTCTTTTCTGTACAACCTTTGACCGAAGCATGAACACTGAGGGCTAGGGGTGCAGTGGGTGGGGATGGCCACAAGCATGGATCATCAAGATAAACTACGTCCAACTGAATCTTGCAGTTTAACAATGTCATGATTGTATTTTTACATATTTCTAAAGTGTTTTCCCTACACTCTGGAGAAGTTCATTAATCCTTACACCACCTATGTCACCATTTGGTAACAATGTGTGTCACCGCCGACGTCGCCAAAAAGCAACCAACTAGGGTTACCTAAATCCTGATTTTCTCACTCTTTAATCTGATGAGACAGAAAGCCAGAAAGAAATGTCATAGTTGGGTGATTCCCTGACCTGTGCTCATGGCCATTTTGCTTCATCAGAGCGCTGTTAAGTTAAGTGTTCTTTATCAATTTATTCCGATTGTTTTTTCATTCACTATGACATCACAACCAAGCACTTCACGTACTCAGCCTCACTGTACATTTACCACAGATCAGATGATGGAAATATTGAAAAGATGGTCAGTTGATACTGAACAAGATAAAGAACACCAGATTGTGAGCAGTAAACATTTGGCCCTAGGTGAAAGGGGGCTTGACCAAATTATCACAGTGGCTGACTGTTGGAAGCATGCCAAGTGGCTGAGCAGTGCTCAGTGCCTCACGTGCACACACACACAAGAGGCCCTTGAACAAGCTTAGTGTTGCTGGCTCTGGGCCAACTTTTTGTGCCTATCACACAGTGAGAGAGGCCTTATAGGGGGCGACTAGTAGCCACGAGATAATGAATGACTGCAAGCCCAGCTGGCTTGCCATGAATCGAGGTCAAAGGGGGCGTGGCTGACTCACTGACATGTGTCAGAGGTTTGCTGCAGAGACGAGTTGGAGTGGTGAGCTGCACTCATAGGCCCTAGCAGAATTCTCTCCAGGTTATAGACACCCACAGGCAAGTGAATGACTGTTTTCATAGAAAATATTGCTTTGAACAGTGACAGTGAAAGGGATACATGTGCATGTGTGTGTGTGTGTGTGTGTGTGTGCATGCATGCGTGCGTGTGTGTGTGTGTGTGTGCCTTTTTTCTTTCTTTCATGTGTGTACAAGTGGGGCATTTTATGTTAACACTAAAGATAGCATTCAATTTTTTTATTTTGCATTTTTTTTTGCACTTGAAATTACCAAAAATTTGACATTGTTGCTGTCTAATCATTATCAACATTCTATAATTAAACAAAAGTACAGTTTATTTCCTCCATTTCCCAAAAAACAGTATGAGAATTGGTTGCTTAGTTCCAGAGATATCCGCATTTCACACAGCAGAAGTATCTCATCAGCGAAGTAGGTGAGTCTGCTCTCTCAGAACTTTGCTGTATGTAACAGATTGTTTTAGGATCAAATCCTACGTGTTGGTCCACAGTAAATGTCTAAAATAGATTTTGAAATCTAGCCAGGGATGTGAATATGTCAATGCTCAAACCTGACTTCTTCCTCAGAATCCGAATCATATTCCCTCAGACGTTTGGAATGACTGTTTTGATTGCTCATAAGGCGTAGGCTCAATGATGGCAGGAATTCAACAGTCACCCTAGGAGAGCTGCCGTGCTAGGGAAGGGACAATGGATGGCCCTATGAAGGACATGCGAAGATGAACTCGTAGGACGTCCGTCTGCCCGATACCGTCCCACAAAACCAGACAGGACTGCTGTAGCGACTCGCTAACGCAGAGCCATTCATCTTTCGGCCAGTGTCAGCACCTTAGATTGCGAGTGACTTAGGGCTACCACTCTGATAGGTCTCAGAAAAAGAAGCATTGAAAAGGAAGACTGGAAAAAATAGATGAAAGAACAGATTGAAGAACCGGGAAGGAAGAAACAAGACGACATAGAAGCGGCAGATGATGTGGGGAGACTTTATGGGTGAAAAGAGGTAGCAAAAGACACGGTAGGCAGAACAGTAGAAAAGACAAGAAAAAGGGGTAGGCACAGGTTGGTCAAGAAACACCCCCGCCATGAGAAGGCCGGCCCATGGGGGCAAACACTGAAATCAATGCCTTTTTTTTTCAATCTAGATTCAGACTCTGCAAATGACGAGTGTGTGCGTATGCATGTACATGTTTGTAAAAGTAGGGAGTAAAGGTAGGGAGGGGGCTGGGGGTATTTGGTGAAGTTGATTCAGATCCTGCGAAAGACGTGTACGTGTGTGTCTGTGTGTCTGTGCAGGTATGTGTGCATGTATGAGTGCATAAGTAAGGGTGTGGGGGGTATTTGGTGAAGTAAATTACTTTTGTAAAGAATCAGGAACAGACTCACTCAAGGCAAATTCTTTTGACAGATGTATGCACTCAGCTGTAAGACACTTTTTTTGCAACTTGGGCAATTCAAGCCTAGAGTTTCTTTTTCACCTTCCTCCACCATGCTGATCCAACTGGAACTCTCCATTGCCTCTAGGGCTGTGGTCCCCTTTGTTCCAGAAATCAAGAGATATTTAAAGAAATCATAGGCATATAAGCCTACAAACCCACTTGTTCTCTATGGTAAGGCCTTTGGCTTGGAAGCCTGTTTCCCTCAAGCTGCTGGCTAGACTGGCATTGACCTTTCAGTCTCATGCAGATCTATGTGAGCTTCTTCATTCTGCTTTTGTATATCCACTAACAGTGAGTTCAGGCATTTGTTTGGTTGACGATGAGTGCAGCACTATATTTGGTCACTTCAACACTTGTCACTCCTGCTGCTGATTTCCGATGCTTTTTTTCCAGTCTGGAATGTGTAAGCTGATACCTCCCAATCCCAGTCATCCACTTCATCCAGCAATTCCTGCTTCCATGCTGCAAATGTTACAACTGTTCCAGATCAAAATTTGCTGGCTCCTGACGTGCAGAATATTAAATATACAGGAGCTTCAGAGTGGCATGGTTTTTACCCTGGCAGTGATAATCACGGATGTGATCTGATGATACCATGTTCAGCAAAATCCTATTTCAACAGCCACCTCTCCTCTTTCCCACTTCAGTCTCTCATGTCCTGTGTTAATTTCTAAGGAAATTCTTTTACAGGACCAACTATCCACAAACGGTACTGTGCAAGCACACAAGCACGTGCACACACACACACACACGCGCGCGCGCGCTCACACATACACGTGCACACACACACACACAGAGCAGAAGGGAGTGTATCATGGTCTGTGACCATTAAATTCTAAATATTAGCGTTATGCACCACAAAAAGAAAGTGGACAAATGAATCGCAAGACAAAACATATGTTTCGACCTCTTAGACTGTTAATTAACCTCAGTTCACCCAGGATCACCTGGGCCCCACTCACACACACACACACTCTCTCTCTCTCTTTAAAGAGAGAGACACAGACAGACACTCAGTCAGAGAGAGAGAGAGACAGAGAGAATCTGGTGTTTGTTTTTGAATGGCGTCAGTTTTCTATATATGTCTGTGGCTCTCATCCAGGCCAAGCATGCTTCTCTTTTCTGTACAACCTTTGACCGAAGCATGAACACTGAGGGCTAGGGGTGCAGTGGGTGGGGATGGCCACAAGCATGGATCAAGATAAACTACGTCCAACTGAATCTTACAGTTTAACAATGTCATGATTGTATTTTTACATATTTCTAAAGTGTTTTCCCTACACTTTGGAGAAGTTCATTAACCCTTACATAACCCACGTCACCATCTGGCCACAATGTGTGTCATGCTGGAAATATTGAAAAGATGGTCAGCTGATACTGAACAAGATAAAGAACACCCAGATTATGAGCAGTAAACATTTGGCCCTATGTGAAAGGGGGTCAATTATCACAGTGGCTGACTGTTGGAGGCGTGCCAAGTGGCTGAGCAGTGCTCAGTGCCTTACCTGCACACACACAAGAGGCCCTTGAACAAGCTTAGTGTTGCTGGCTCTGGGCCAACTTTTTGTGCCTTTCACACAGTGAGAGAGGCCTTATAGGGGGTGACTAGTAGCCACGAGATAATGAATGACTGCAAGCCCAGCTGGCTTGCCATGAATCGAGGTCAAAGGGGGCGTGGCTGACTGACTGACATGTGTCAGAGGTCTGCTGCAGAGACGAGTTGGAGTAGTGAGCTGCACTCACAGGCCCTAGCAGAATTGCTCTCCAGGTTATAGACACCCACAGGCAAGTGAATGACTGTTTTCATAGAAAATATTGCTTTGAACAGCGACAGTGAAAGGGATACATGTGCATGTGCATGTGTGTGTGCGTGCGTGTGTGTGTGTGTGTGTGTGCGTGCATGTGTGTGTGTGTGTGTTCCTTTTTTCTTTCTTTCATGTGTGTACAAGTGGGGCATTTTATGTTAACACTAAAGATAGCATTCAATTTTTTTATTTTTGCACTTGAAATTACCAAAAATTTGAAATTGTTGCTGTCTAATCATTATCAACATTCTATAATTTAACAAAAGTACGGTTTATTTCCTCCATTTCCCAAAAAACAGTATGAGAATTGGTTGCTTAGTTCCAGAGATATCCGCATTTCACACAGCAGAAGTATCTCATCAGCGAAATAAGTGAGTCTGCTCTCTCAGAACTTTGCTGTACGTAACAGATTGTTTTAGGGTCAAATCCTATGTGTTGGTCCACAGTAAACATCTAAAAGAGATTTTGAAATCTAGCCAGGGATGTGAATATGTCAATGCTCATTAAACGAGAAAGCCAAAAATCCTTTTTGTGTGTTACTCATTCCTGAAAAAAACACCCATCTTCCTGCAATCATCTAGTCTGGTCACAGCAGAGGAGTAGAAGAGGCAGCCAGTTTTTCTGTGGGAAGAGTGGGGTGTGGAAGGAGGGAGAGGTGGGGATGTCTTCATGAGTGCCATGGCTCACCTCGTGACACTTGTTACGTCCTACTGGCGCCACAATTCTGTAATTGCTGAAATGAAGATAACTGAATGATGTGAGAAAACAGTACGATCCATCCAACGTAGAAATAAGTGCGCTATATCATAAGCATATCTATTTATGAGATGATGTAAAGAAGTCTGCAAGGCTCCGTCCCTCAACATTTGCCCACTCATCCGTTGCTCTTCATCTTTCTGTAGTTCTTAATCAAAATTAGGTAGGCAATTGCCTCTCCTGTTTCATTTAACGTCCTTCACATTTTGTGTTCAAAGCAAAAGCAGGCAGGCATGGCACTGAAAATAGGGGGTGGTGGATGGGGGATGGGGAGTGGGGAGAAGTCAAAGGAAACTTCAACTCAAAACAATTTTCCAGTAGTAGAATCAAAGAATTGTTTGAACAATCGGACTAAGATCAATTCCATGCAAAATCCGATTAGATCTTTTACGATATCTCTCAATGAATTGCATTTCTGTGTGATATTATAGGTGTTAACGTCAAAATAAATATAATTTCTGGATAGATTTAAACATACTGATGTTGAAATACATGGGGACCATGTAACTGATGCATTTAATACATTTTTGTCTGGGAAAGATGAATTACGTTTGTTTACCTTCAAAACACCCTTTTATTTCACTGTATGCCCAACATATCTGATATAGAATACAATCTTAATTTCTTAACGATGAACATTTCAAATAATGTGAACATGTTTTTACAAATGATGAATTGGGGTTAATATGAGTTATGAAGCACCATCACAAATGATGTACGATTTTCCTCTTTTTGTTCCTGTCTTTTT